>APFE030831462.1:0-25048 GCA_000404065.3 Pinus taeda
ATTATTTGAAATGGAAATCAACTTTTAATTCTCTATTTTCGATTCCCTCTTAAAATATCTTTTAATGCTCCACTAGTGTCCTTCAACAAACTTTGAAAATTCTCTCTATTGACTCCCAATAAGTTATAATTTTATTATTACTTTTATCATATAAGAGGTAGTAAAAAAAATTGATATACTTTTAAAAATACTAATAATAATTATTAATGCAAATTTCTTAATTATTATTTGAGTAATAAAATTATTTATTCTAATTTACAAACAACATAGTTTCCCACCCACCTACCTAAAATCATGAATTCACAATTACAAACTAACTCCACAATCACATAGATACTAATAACCAAAAAAATTAACCAGTTATTTATAAATATTAACAATAATTATATAGTATATTTTGATAATAATAATTAATTAATATTTAATTATCAATAATTAAAAACGAAGCTGAATCGTGGTTTTTTTACCTATAATAATCAAACAAATTACATCATTTCATTTCACCATACAGCCCCCAAAAAAAAAATTAATTTTTCTTTAATTAGTAACCCAGGGTAAGCCCAACATCGGGACTCAAAATACTTGTTACCAATATTAAACGAAACTCAACACGCCCCATCCTCACTGGAATAAAATTTGACTCTGTCTACCTTGAGCATCGAGACTCTAACCCTATATACCGGCGTTGAGAATCCTTGCTCTCATTGCCCCAAATCCGAAAATGACGTGTGTAACAAGTAACGGACAATTAGTTAACAAGTAACGGAAAATGACGTGTGTATGTATAATCACATGTAAGAGACGCTCTGACCATACATTCTCCACGATTCTGTTTCGAAGAGAAGTAGCGGCGTATTCTATCGGAGAGCGCACTTTCTGAATCTTCCGCTAGGTCACCAAATGCCTGGTTCTTTCTTTGTTATTACATAGAATTTATACGCTGCCGATTCCTGGAAGAGCTAGCCCAGCGATTCGAACACGGATCGTGGAGTTACGCTTTCAGCTTCTCTGGTGTAGATATGCCGGACAGTGGAGACATGTCGCACGCTGCGAACATTACGGGAGGAGGACTAAGGGAATACGTAGGTGTGACGCGTCCTACGGGACGGTGGCTTTCTAGGGTTACCAACGGAAGGAATCCCGACGGAACGAAATACCGGGTCCATCTGGGAACGTTTCCGACAGCAGAAATGGCTGCCATTGCGTTCGACGCAGCGGTCTTGTTCTTAAGGGGAGATTCACCTGCTAATAATTTCAACTTTCCAGAGTACTCTTCTCACATAAAAAACATACTAGAACGCTGTTCTAAGTCAGAAACTAACGAGAACATCAAGTATGTAGCGTGGAAGGCCGCAAAAGAGTTAGCCCCTCTCATTAGTGTGGGCAATAGGCATCACGGATTCGATCAGCGACGTCTACAGCGCAAGCGACGTCTACAGCGCAAGCGTATGGATCAGGGATTAGAGGTTTTTGCTGCCATGCCAGATGTCAACTGTACTGCTGCTTCAGTGTCGTCGGTCTCTCCCGCAATAGGTATGCAATGTCACTTTTTTTTTTTTTGTTCTCCTCATCTGTTCAAGATGTTATAAAAATAGTTTTGAATTACTATTTTATATCATATAAATATAACTATTTCAATGTAATGAATAACTGGTTGAGGAGGCCAGGTATCATCCCAGGTGTCTTTAATGACTAGTTCAGATGTCTTTAATGACTTACATGCTCCTTAGATCTCTATTTTTCAAACTCTTTAGATCTCTACTCCTCAAACCACACATCAACCCTGAAAAATCAAAACCATTTAAATACAATGTATGTTTTATTTTTTTGTTTTAAAGTAAAATAAATTTTAATAGTTTTAACCCTAATTTATCAACATAAATAGGTATTAAATCAATACCTAAGTCTGACCCACCTCTTTAAATTGATACCTGTAGATATTCCGGAGTCGAGCGGTAAAGCTGACTTCCCGGCAGTACCAGTGCAAGGAAAGCAACGAATGAAGGTCTCTACCCATGCTGCAAGTAACATTAGAGCTGCTATCTTACCAACAAAGATACATGATGATCAACCAGAGGCTATGAATAAAACTAGTGAGCAGATTCAGCATGGGCAACCAAGCATTAATACGTCAGGCGCAGAAGATGGTACATTTCCAACTTCAAATGCTAATTATATGCCGAAAAAGGTGGATAGTTTCAGTGAGTTAATCGACGTAGAGAAAGATGATTCCATGGACTATGGGATATTGATGGACTATGGGATTCCACTGAGGCACTCGCCAGAGTGTGTCCTCCTCAGACCCGTCCCCTGGGCAAATACCCACCCAGACTATCTCTGGAAACAACAGTAGTTGAGGCAATGAACGTAAACCGACGACATCAAGCAAACTGGAAAACAGTCTAGAGGATACTCGGTTGAAGATTGTTGAGTTGATTTCCATATTAACTAGAGGGCCATGTCTAAACAAAAAGTTGACTATGGGAGGGTCTTCTTTAGGAAAAATTGTGGATTAGTTCAATTATGGGATTATGGGAGGATTTTCTTCAGCAAAAATTATGCATTAGTTCAATTATGGGAGGGTTTTTCCATATGGATTCGTTCAATATCACTTTGTTATAATTCATACGTTTGTTTTTTATTATTATTTATATATTTATTTTAATTATGTTTCAATATTTGCAATATATATTTAAGTTTTAATGGTTTATAATTAAATTTATTTTTAGGTGTTTGAATTAGTATTGGATATAATATTTATTTATTTAAGAGAATAGGAAAAACATTGTCTACTAATCTGTATATATATATTAAATTTGTCTTTTATTCAATAGTTGTTTAAGTCTTAGTTATTATATGTTTGTCTTCTGTTATAAAAGAGTTTATTCTTGTTTTATATAAGAGTTGGAGTAGATATCTTTTTCTTTAATAAAAAGAGAGGAATAACAGTGATTGTATATGATGTATTATGTTTTAAAGATATATTCAAGTAAGATTTGTAAGTTGCTTTTGTTTAAGAGAGGAATAATATTGATGGTATATGGTATGTTATTTTTTCAAGATATATTTAAGTAAGTTTTGTATTATAGATAAATTGTTTTTATTTCTTTCTTTCTTTCTTTATATATATATATAGCTTTAAGGGTTGTATTATTTGGTTTAAAGTTAAATGTAAAGTTTTATATATTGGTTTTAGGTGTTGCTAATTAGAATTAGACTCTCCTAGATTTTTTTTAGAAAAAAGTAATGTAATTATGCTCATGCATTTAGATTTTTGGAAATGTGGAAAGGTACGATCATATATATATATATATACACACACATCAAAAAAAAGATTTGGTAAGTTATTAGTTCATATAATTTATGTTTTTTTTTTTTATATTGTATATTGTGATCATTTTAATAAATATTATTTTGCTATTTTGAAAGTTTTTATTTCATTTTTTTTATGCTTTGAAATTTTGATATTTTGATAGTTTTCATTGTTGATTATGGATGCTATGGGGTGAAAATGTGAAATTGAGAAACACTTTTAGCTTATTTCTGACATAAAAAATTGTGAATATTAATGTTTTCTCAATTTCAGCTAGTAGAAACTCATATTTTTCTTGAGAATTTTGTAGTACAGTAAAAGCAATGTTTCTAGAGAATTGTCTTGCCATCATACTGATATGTTTTATAAAAAAAAAATATTGATATATAGCTTGAGATATTTGGTGGACATTGAATACTAAAGACAAAGTAGAAGAGTTTTGGAATTCAAATTCTTCTTCGTTACAAAGCGAAAAGTTTATGGAGTGTAATTGGAATTTTATGGAGAGTAACGCTGATGTGAATATTTCCCTTACCACATTTGTCAAGTATAAACCATGGTATGTCAAGCCTTTGAATGTTCCCCAAGATTCAAACTTTTTAAATTTTTAAGTTTCCTTGCCCTCCTTATGGCCTTTATCATCAACTTGTATATGCTATTTTTTTCAACATTCTTAAGGGATATTGGTCTCGAATTCATTCACTATGCATTTTTCTTCCCCAGCTCACATGCCTTGTTGGCTTGCCTATGACATTCTTTGTTATTTCCTCTCAAAAGATGCTAGAAGGACACTAAGTCAAAGTAGGGTAGAAAATTCTGAGCTCTCTTAATGATTTGGTTCATGGTAGTGTTCTTGGTTGTTGTAGTATAGATCATGTGTCTAATAATGATCATGAAATCTCCTATAAGTTGAATTGTTTTTATTCCCATTCTTTGTGCCATGGTAAGAGAGCAAGCCATACATTTATACCTAGTTGTTTTTCTTCCATCTAAGTGCCCAACCATATCTAAATTCAATGATTCCTTCGGGACTAATGGCAATCCCTCCCCCTCTTGCCGCCCTAGGATTACCTTTTGAAGCTCCATCAAATGGATGGGTCCATTTTTTTTGTGGATCTTAGCTATTCCACTAGACCTTTCGAGGATAACAGCATAATCCATTTGGTTTGGCTTGAGAGTGCTAGGTACACCAATAACCAAGTAGACTCCAATGGATCCAAGGAAGGGTCTTTGACTAGTTTATGAAATTTCATACATGCTGAAAGGGCACTCATGACTAGAACCTAGCATATTGCCTCTTTCCAGTATAACCATATTTTCCAAATGACATACTTTGGAAGAGTGGACCAAATATCCTCTTGGAGTGAAGGGAGCCTAAATAAGAATTGGTCGAAGAGCCGAAGAAGGTTTGGATCTCTCTAGGAGAGATGTTTCTAAAGAATAGAGGACCAAGAGCCACAACCCACACCCCCTTTGTACAATGACATTGGAGAAAGAGACGTGAGATAGTCTCCTCCTTTGATTCACAAAGATGGCATCTAGAGGGGCTAATCCATCCCATTCTTCCAAGATTCTCTAGAGTAAGATTTTTCTTATGAGCAAGCAACCAATAGAAAAAAAATGAATTTTGGGATGGAATTTGTTTACCAGATTTTTCCCCATATCAAATTTTTTGGAGGTAAATGGGTGCAAGAGAGCATGTGGAGATATCCTTCCTTGACTGAGTATGATGCAGGAGCATACAACTCAACAATTTCGTTTTAATTCTAGTTAACTTAGCAGGTCTTCTGTTTGCAAGGAAGTCAGATTCTTATGTATTAATCCTTAATGTTTTGAGTAATTAGAATAGGAATTAATTAGATAGTGTGAGGATATTTGTAAATTCTCTAGAATATAAGAGAACATGAGAGATGATGAGTGATGATGAGAGAGCTCGAAATCAATTATAAGTCTTAGACTAGAAAGTGGTGTCATGATTCATGGAACTAAAGAGGATTCTTAGGGATTACTAGAGCTAAAAGTGGACTTAGAGGATATTTAGGTTTTAGTTCACGAGATTAAGGATCTGAACGAAAATTGGTTAAAAAAAACCTTTTGTATAAATGTAAGCCTAAAAGTCATAATAGTGAGGTAGAGAGTCAATCAATCACTCATGAGTTAGAGAGTGAGTCACATAATAGTGAGGTAGAAAGTTAATCAATCACTCATGAGTAAGAGAGTGAGTCATTTAGGCCTACGGGCAAGAAAGGAAAGGCCAGAGATATTGAAAATCAGGCTGAGGAAGAAATTCTTGTGTAAATGGTTGTTTATTAATATAGATAACTCGACTCTGAGCTTTTGTGATGTGTATTTGAATTGTAAGTTGTTTGTGAACTTGAGTAATTCTGTGCAACCTAAGTTGCATGTGTGTAGAATTAAAGAAGTGCAGAGAGGAGTGTTATGGTTTTACACATAGAAAAATTTGGAGAAAGCGTTTAATGTTACAAAAAAGGTGAAAGAAGCATAAAGGCATGAGCAGAGATCGAGATTAGAGCAGGTGAAAATCGTAAGGCGACAACAAATACATGGGCAGAAAGTCAAATGGGCTATTACATAGTAAGAACCAAATGAATGTAACTGTGCACATGAACCATTGGATTAGTTAGATAAAAGGACAAGGTTTTGTGCTATAGAAGGCTAAGATTAAGGCACGCAAAATGAAGTCAAGAAGATGAATGGCGGAGATTAAGCGATAACCCTTTATTAAGTCGAGTTCTTTAAAGTTTTGTATTGAGCAGATGGGTGGTATTCGCAAGCGGTACGTAGTTCCTCATGCACCCTAAAGGTGTTAAGCGGTCCTTCAAAATTTCACGTGACTACCTTTATCAGTTGACAGGTAGCATACGATGGAGAGAGAAAACCACTTTTCTTGCGTGCTCTCAATCTGATATTGGTCGAGCTTCATTTTGGTCGAGCTTCATTTCACAGGAGATTGCGCAATAGCTGTTCGATTGAACGAGTCATATCAACAGTAGAGACTGTTTAGGTTAGTTAGCGAGTGGACGACATGACGCGATAATCATCAGATCGAGGAATGACATTGATGAAAGAGAGTTAACACGCTAGGGAGAGCATCGATGTATGTGAAAATGTTTTTGAAATGGTGGAAAGGTAAGGTTTAAGTGTGGTTTATGAGATATTTATATTATACGGGAATGATAATAGAAATAAGTGGGATTGATGTACTTCAGGTTAAGTTAAGAACTAACCAAAGGTTAAGAAGGGTTGTAAGGTTCCACTTAAAGGTTTATCAAAGGTTTAGACTTTCGATAGCTAAGTCAAATGTTTATGCATAGTGTTTATTTAAATAGCCTTAAACTTTGACTAAGTGAAAGTTTTACTAAGCATGGAATTTTTGGAATTCCTGGGACACGCATAGTGTGAGATCGAATTATATTTACATACTGTAGGTATATGTGGCTTAGGTTGCAACATTGGGGTATATGTATCTTAGGTTGGCATCATTTGGTGTAAGAGAAGAACAAGGAAATTCTGCATGTAAGAATTCTTTTAGAAAACATAGAACAAAGTTATCCTTTGAAGATGTGTATGGATGCAAGAGGAGATAAGATTTTAAATCTAAGAAACAGTAGGCACACAAAGATAAATTGTAGCAGAATTTGCAGATGCAAAGGAGACAAAGAACAATCAATTCAAAGTGTAGGTGAGTGCTAGAACCAGATCATGCAGAGGTCTTGAAGGTGAGGAGATTGCAGCAACCTAGAGCAAGGAGTGCTCAATTGGTTCCAAAGGAGAGAACGAGAGAGATGCCAAAAGACTGCGCTCAAAGGAGAGAAGCATAGCGAGGCATATGTAGCAAGAAGGAGACTTGTTACTGAAGAGGTTTTGTTGCATCTCATAGAAAGATAATAAAGACAATACCATAGAAGATGTGGGTAGAATTGCTAAGGAATGAAGAAAGCTAGTAAGATTTTTTGATTGATAGAATAGGTGGTGAGAACCGAGTATATCATTTGTGATTGAAATACAAGAGGATAGTTGTGTTATTAAAAGATGAATATGAGTTGAAGCCTAGAATGAGCATAGGGAATGCTCAAAGAGGTTCCATAGAATAGAAAACCAAGTTCTTTCTAAAAGACAAAGTATAGAGGAGAGCCTGCTGTGGTGAGTGAGTGAGGAACTCATGAAGATAGAGAAGAGGATGACTATTGATAGTCATAAGAGAGATAACGAAGGTTCTGAGGAAGACCACAATAGAAGAAAAGTGAAGAAGGAGGATGCCAAGGCAAAGGGAGAGAGAATGAGTCAAGAGGAGCATGACAAGGACATCGTTGAGTTAAAAGAACAACTCAATGTATTAAGGATGACACTAGAGGAAAACCAAAGACAAGGTTGGGTTTTGAGGAAAAGGGAAGTCTAGTGGTCTAAGTTATAGAGAAGACTACAACAAAAGAAAGTGAAGTGGCTAGTAGAGAAGCTCAAAGAAGTTGAGCTGGAAATGGAAGTTTCCATTTGTGAAGCAGAACAGGGTGAAGTTCAGGGTAAAGATGATGACTAGAAATCTGGGGAAGATCTCATGAATTACTATGAGAATTCAAGACAACAAGGAGATATGATGTCTCGAGAATCAAGTGACACCATAAGGTCCCATGTTTTTAAAATTGGTAGTTTGTGTATAATTCCAGGTATTGTAGGGGAAAAGCAACTTTGTAAAGATGTCTTCAGGATGGATGAAGATTTTGAAGTGAAACTTGACAAAGGAAATTTCTCAGAGGAGGAGGAATTTGATTGGTTACATGAAAAAGAGTTTGTGGATAAGTTACTTAATGAGTGAAGATAGTCATTTGAAGCTATCATAGAGATGGAAGATCAGGATCTTATTATGATGAACAATGAAGGAATATTGTCTCATACAGGTAATCTAATGAATTCTAGTGAAGGACAAATGCATGAGAATATTAATGCAGATGATGGGACAAGGATAGCCATTGAAGAAGGGTTAGAGAAACACATCAAGCAAAAGTGTATTGAAGAAGAAGGATATATACTGAAATATGTTAAGAAAAAAGAAGTCCATGTAAAAGATTTAACAAAGGGAGAAATGACATATGATGATTGGTCACTAACAATGGAAAGTCTTGCAGAGAATGATCAACCTTTTGAAGCTGTCAAAAGTATGGAAGAGTATCTTTCAGAAGATGAATAATCTCAAGTAAATAATGATGGAGAATGTCTCTTAAATGAGAAAAGTAGTGAATTATTTGAGTAGAAAGAATTTAGTAATACATTGATGTTTGAAGTTGTTACAACATAGAAACAATTTCTTGTGAGAAGAGGAGATGAGAATCAGTCTGAAGAGCTGATATGTCAAGCAACAGTTGAGATTGTTGAACCTTGTAATTTTCAAATTGACAATTTGTGTACAAATGCAAGAATTATAAGTGATGATGAAACACTTATGAAGCGTCAAAGAGAAGTTAAATTATTGGAATATTTGCTATAAAAATCAGAGTATGATAGTGTGATTGCAGACGAAGGAATTGACTACAGTGGACAAAAGTATAAATACATCATTGAAACAAATGTTGTGGAAGACAAACTTACTGACCATTTCGAGAGTCCATTAGAAAATTCTTTAAAGAGGTTGAATCACCATACTGATGTGCTGATAGAGGAGTAAAAATCAAAGTAGCATACTAAAATGTTTCCAAAGGAAGAAGAGGCACTGAGGCCTTATGTGTTTTATTTTAATAATTGTTTTGTGGGTGCCGGTTTTGTTGCAGATGCTGGAGAAAATATGGCACATACGAGAAACCAAGTAAATATGGAAGAGGAGGAAAAATATATTGGAATCAAAGAACAAAATATTGATGTATTTAAGAGGAATCAAGTACAAAGGAAATTGGAGGACAATTTACTTTGTGAAAGTAAATTTCTAGATATTGAAGAGAGGTTGTATGGAAAGCAACAAGAGGGTAAGGATGAAAGGGCACTATTAAGAAACCAACAACTTCAAAGAGAAGAAAAAAAATAATAGTTTGAAGCTGAGGGGATAGAGTACAAAAACAAATGGTAGAGTAGTTATCAGTCAAAAGATAAATTGGAAATAGAGATTGAAATAATAATAAGATTGATCATAAAGATGCCTCAGAAGAAAGCAACCGTAAGAAGACCGAGAAACAAAAAAAGAAAGGCAAGAATAGATTTTGAAAGCATAGCTAGTGGGGCAAAGCAACATAAAGTGTGGAAAACTAGAGAACAACAACAAATAACAGTAGCAACCAAAGGCAAATCATAGAACAAATTATGGGATGCAGGAAGACAAAGGTCGGAAGCACATGATTAGGAGATCATGATTATTTTAACCTTGGAAGTGTAACGCAGGAGCATATAGCTCAATAATTTTGTTTTAATTTAGGTTAACTTAGGGGGTCTTGTGTTTTCAAGGAAGCTGGATTCCTATGTATGTAATCATTCATGTTTTGAGTAACTAGAATAGGAATTAATTAGATATTGTGAGGATATTTGTAAATTCTCTTGAACATAGGATAACATGAGTGATGATGAGTGATGATGAGAGAGTTGGAAATCAATTATAAGTATTAGACTAGAAAGTGGTGTCATGATTTGTGGAACTAGAGAGGATTCTTAGGTATTACTATACTTAAAAGTGGAATTAGAGGATATACAAGATTTAGTTAAGTAGATTATGGATTTGAACCAGAATTGGTTAAATAGAACCTTTTATATAAATGTAAGCCTAAAAGGTATAATAGTGAGGTAGAGAGTCAGTCAGCCAGTCAGGAGTTAGAGAGTTAGCCATTTATGTGTACGGGCAGGAAAGGAAAGGCCACTAATATTGAAAATCAAGTCGAGGAAGAAATTCGTTTGTGAATGGTTGTTTATTAATAAAGATAACTTGATTCTAAGTTTGTGCGATGTGTGTTTGAATTGTAAGTTGTGTGTGAACTTGAGTAATTCTATGTAATGTAGGTTGTAGGTGTTGTAACGTAGGTTGCCGAATCAAAAAAGAAGTGTAGAGAGGAGTGTTATGGTTTTACGCACAGACAGATTCGGAGAAAGCCTTTAATGTTACATCGAACATGAAAGAATCATAAAGGCAGAAGCAGAGATCGAGACCAGAGCAGGTGAAATTCGTAAGGTGAGAACAAATACATAGGCAGAAAGTTGAATGGGCTATTACATATTAAGAACCAAAAGAACGTAACAGTGCATAGGAACCATTGGATCAATCAAATCAACGGATGAGGTTGTGTGCGATAGAAGGGTAAGATTAAGTCATGCAAAATGAAGTCAAGAAGGTGAATGGTAGATATTAAGAGATAACATTTTATTAAGTCGCGTTCTTTAAAGTTGTGTTTTGAGAACGTGGGTGACATTCGTAAGGGGTATGAAGTTTCTCACACCTCGTAAAGGTGGTAAGTGGTCTTTCAAAATTTCAGGCGGTTTCGTTTAGTGACTAACATGTACCATACAATGGAGAGAGAAAACCATTTTTCTCTCTTGCTCTCGATCTGATATCAGTCGAGCTCAATTTCACACAAGTTTGTGCAAAATCTGTTCGATTAAATGGGTCACATAAACGGTAGGGTTTTTCAGGTTATTTGGCGAGCAGATGAATTGTTATCTATTAGATCGGATGAGACAGATCAACGATGGATATCAGCTAAGTTTGCTAGCGATCGGGTGACGCGATAACCATCGGATCGAGGAATGTGATCGACAATGGATATTTAACGTGCTAAGGAGTGCATCAATGTATGTGTAAAGGTTTGTGAAATTGTGGAAAGGTAAGGCTTAAGTGTGGTTTATGAGATATTTCTATTATATGGGAATGATAATAGAAATAAGCATGATTGATGTATTTCGGTGTAAGTTAAGAATTAACCAAAGGTTAAGAAGGGTTGTAAGGTTTTGCTTAAAGGTTTATGAAAAGTTTAAACTTTGGATAAATAATTCAAACATTTTTGCATAGAGTTTATTTAAAGAGCCTTAAACCTTGACTATGTGAAATTTTTACTAAGTATGGAATTTTTGGAATTCCTTGGACACGCATATCATGAAATGAAATTGGATTTGCATACTGTGGTATATGTGGCTTAGGTTACATCGTTGGGGTATATACAACTTAGGTTTGCATCAGAGTAGCTGGAACTCTACCAACCCCACTTGCCTTCCTCATATAGTGCAATCGGGGCACACCCTTGAAACTTTTTCTAGAGCCTTTCTCTTTAGGGGAGAAGAGCCTCGAGGATTTTTTATAACTGCCACCCCTTCCAACCTCCGTGCTCATTCCAGTCAATGATCTAGTCCAATGTTTCCACTCCCCTATTTATGAAGAGGAACTGGAGATACAGCAAGCAAGAATGAGACTTCTTGGGGTAAATTCCCATTACATAATTTGAGAAAATTTTGATGATGGCTCCATTTCCTCAGAACTTGTTCAAATTATCCCTAGAGGAGTTGATCATACACCATATAGGGGAATCAAATCTAATGGCCACATGGCCATTCTGAACAATAACTCATGTTAGTAATTGACATTCAATAAAAAAATTTCTCCTCTTGCCATATTTACAATTCCCGGGTCCCTCATGCCCAACCCTCCACATTTTTTTTGGGCTTTGACTGTTTTCCAATTTACTAAGTGGTATTTCTTTGTATATTTCTTACCTCCTTTCCACATGATTTTTCTTATATGTATAACCATTTGATGAAGAACACTTTTGAGAGATTTTAAAGTAGTGAACTAATATCAAGGGCTTGTCGATAGGAATGATTTCACCAAGATTTCCCTACGTGCATTATTGAGTCAAGTCCCACCATGGTTTACAATTTGTGTTTTCATTTTATCCTACACCTTTTGCCAGGAATAGGGAGTAGTGTGACCAAGAATATTGGAATTCCTATGTAATTGAAGTCCTTCCAATCTCTCATAGCTTTGTATCCTATAATTTCTTCAATCTTTTTTTCTTTTAGCCTTGAGATATTCCAACTCTATATTTGGTTTTTTATATCATTCGTGACTCCCCTAGATGTCGTGAGAAATTTGTTGAGAATGTTTTTGAAGCACCTAGCTATAGTGGTAGAGGCACCTCCCATTAATATTGTGTTAGCCACAAACTCATCGTGATTTATGCTTTTGATGCCTTCCCAGAATTGATGCCATGAATGCTGAGATAGGAACATTTATTCTCTGAAGTTGTTCTTAGAGCATCAAGCATAATTAGATATAATAAGGGTGGGAGGGGGCAGCCATGATGGAAGCCTCTCAAAAATTTGAAGAAGCTAGCAACCCTATCATTCACCATCAGAGCAATCTGGGGTGAGGCAATACAAAGGCTATCATGCTTATAAATGTCTCATCAATCCCTAATGTTTGAATGACATTCAACTAAAAACTATGTCTAACCCGGTCAAAGGCATTCGCCATCTCCATCTTAACGATCATGAATTGATCTCCTCTTCGCTAGTTAGATTTTAGAGCCTCTTAGATAAGGATGATTAGTGAGCACGCAACTGACCTTAAGCATAGGAGAATCAAGTCTTTTGCTTTAGCAGAGCATGTGGAGAAATCCAAACATCATGTTTGTATTGAGGAGGCTAGTGTTATTGCTAGAGTTTCACAGTTCCATCATCGAAAATTTAGGGAAGCCTTTTAGATTGAAAAAAGGCTCAGAAATCTCAACAGAGAGGATGGCTAGAAGATCAATAGTTTCTCGGTCCCAACACTCTCATCCTAGTCATTTCTCCCCTTCCTCCCCTCCCTCATTTATAGCTTGTTCTTGGTGTCATGTATCCTTTGGCCTTTGTTCTTTGTTGAGTTGTTGATATAGTATGAGGTTTTTTAATAACATTTAGTTTATGCTTTTAGTTATATACTAATAATTTTAACTAATAAAAGAAAAATAATTACTTTAATATTTAAATCGATCTATGATAATATGTTAATTTAACAATTAGATAAACAATTAATTAAATCTAAATATTTAAAATATTATAGTTTTATTCTTTCTAACACTTGAATTAATTCTAATATTTATTTTTATATATATTTATTAAATAGTTAATACCTTTTATAACTAACTATTAATTTAATAATCATTTAAATTAATTTATCTATATATATATATAATTAAATTTTATAAAATAGTTAAAACCTCTATGTAAATTCATATGTCCCTTTGATTTTTAACTTATTTTTATGCCCCTGGTCCAGTCCAACTAAACATTTCCCAGTCAAATTTAGCCATTAGTCAATATAGTCGTTGCCTAGTCCAGTATTATAGTTGTTGGAGGTTCTTCTCTGACTATTTAACTTGCAAACTTGGATCTGATTCTTCAACTTGTCCTAATGATGAACTAAACTGGTTGGTTCGAAATGCATTGACAAATGAAATATCATGTGATTTACGCTGAAAAATATCTCTTAAACTTGATATGGATAATGGAAGCCTCAATTTAACAAGCATGATATTGTCAAATATTTGTCTCTGACGGACAAACCCCCCCTCCTTTTTAGAGATTAAGAGGGGAAATAATGACTAGACATGACACGCCAGTAGCTTCGAAAATATCTTATAAGAGACATTACAGAGGGAAATCAGGTGAAATCTAGAGAATGAGCCAGGATTCGATTATGTAGGGATTAAATCCAAAAAGGTAGAGTTTATGTTGTGCCCCATAGTACCACTTAAATGATCATCCCACCAGCCTACATAGGTCCTTATTAGTCACATTGGACGGAATGGAAAAATCTTGTTGAGAAACCATCCATACCCAACACTTTATTAGGGGTAAAGGAGAAGATTACTTTTCGGATTTCCTCCTGTGTCAGAGGAAAAGTCAAAGAATGATTCCAATAGTACATAATTTAAGGAGTATCACACTAGCCTACATAGGTCCTTCTTAATAACATGCCAAAATGAATGGAAAAATTTGGTAAAGACACCATTTAGACCCGATGCCTTATTAGTGAGGAAGGAGAAGATTACTTTTTGGATTTCCTCCTCTATCAAAGGAGTAGTCAGAGAGTGATTCCATTCCTTCAAAACTAAGTGGGGAATTCCCTCGAGGAAGAAGTATCTGTTTTCTAACTCCCATGTATGATCCTTAGTGTATATATCTTTATAGTTCCCTATAACAACTCTTTTAATTTCTTCAAACTTATTGATGATCTCACCCCCATGAGTAATATTGTTTTTAAATTCTCAAAACTTAGCTTGTTTGTGAGACAACTTAGTATTCCTATCCCTTGCCTTAAGCTAGTTATTTATTGATTGTAGTCTCTGGTACTCGTCTAATTGTAGTTAGTATTTCTATATCTAATTGTTGGATCATAATGGTTTCAATTCTCCCTTGAATTGCTTCCAGTTTTTCTTCCACATTTTTTATGTTTAACATTCTTTCGAATCTATGCTCCTTGAGCCAAGTTTTGATGTCTCCTTTAATTTTGTGAATATTAGCCTCCTAGATAGTAGTTGTGTTTCCATCAATTCAACTTGACCATGAGATGGTGACCATATTAAAGAATTTACATCCATTAGGGATAGTAACAAAAGCGAATAGGGCCCAAATCCAAAGGTAGGGAGATGTCTATTTGAATCGACCAATGATATGATCCAGCGCATTGGATGATGGAGGATTTAATGCTATAATTCAAAGTGACGATACTTTCAATAGAAAGGAATTGGTCCAGATAGGCCACTCTATGGTTTGGACCCACTGTTTTGTTAGTCTAGGTGTATGGGATTTTTTCAGGTTTGACATCATATAGGTTCAAGGCTAGGATGAGGTCCTCCATGTATTCTTGCTAGGCACACGAATTATGGAGCCCCCTATTTTTTTTGCGATTGCCCATTGTGGTATTGAATTCTCCCTGAATAATGCAGTTATTCTTGAACTAAATGGTTTTCAGCTCCATCAAGGAGTTCCAACACTCTTTCTTTTCCCAAAAGTGGACGAGCATGTACACATTGATCGTTGTGAGGAGTTGTTGTTTCTAAATAATACTAAAAATAGTTTCTATTGAGTGGGACATTTTTAGAGTACTTACCAGGTTTAGATTTGTCGGATTCCATAATGTGCAAAAGCGTCGAGATGTTCCTCTTAAACTACATGTTTCCATCTTGCTAGTGTTCCAAAACTTATGTTTGATAAATATGATAGACTCCTAACCCATCTTTGTTTCTTGTAGGAGGGTGACTTCTTTTCTTTCTTTATTGATAAGGGATTTTACTTCCCTGATTGGTTTTACTAAACCAAGACCCTACAATTCCAAGGTATAATATTCATTAATCAAATTTTACGGTTATCCATGCCCTTATTAAGGCTTGTGTTGTTTCCACCCCCCAACCACACCACCTACTTTGTTTCCTACATTCACTAGTTGATGTGGAATAGTGTGGTGGACTCCTAATTCTTCTTATTTTGAGTTTTTCTGGTATAACTTCATTGTTTGTTTTGCATCATATATATATATATATATATATCAGAGGCTGCCTCTGCCTTGTTCCCTCCAATCTATTGTTAACTGAGCTATATTGTACAACAAGTTCCTTACGTTCGAAGGGGGCCATGAATCCTTCTATTTCCTCCTCTTCATCTGAAGAATCATTGGAACTGTTGTTGGTGTCAAGACTTGAAGTAGACACCTTCTTCCTTTTGTCATTCGATCCTTGGGGACAGAATGAGGGGGGAGGCTAGGGGGGATCTGAACTAACAACCCCAACCACAAACCCCA
This sequence comes from Pinus taeda, assembly GCA_000404065.3. Taxonomy (NCBI): domain Eukaryota; kingdom Viridiplantae; phylum Streptophyta; class Pinopsida; order Pinales; family Pinaceae; genus Pinus; species Pinus taeda. Next base: position 16,077 of record APFE030831462.1, read on the forward strand.
ATATTCCAAATCTATTCTCATTTTCCAAATCGAGACCAAATCCAACCAATGACCTCTAATAGGGGGCTAAGTCCACTCAAAAGTTGGCCTAAACCGAATCTGGGTTGCTGACAAGAGGATGAAGCTCTGAGAAATTTTGATTCTTAACCTACGTCTATTGATATTTTGGATCCCTAGAGAGCTTCTCCACGGATGCTCCAATTTTAGGGTAACCTTTTGCAAAGTATCCATATTCACGGAACAACTTTCACCTGAATGGTAACTTATCATAATCAATGCCTTACACATGCGACCAAATATTCATATAGAGGTTGACTGCTGCCATAAACCCTTTTTAAATCCAACTCTGCACACATCCAAGCATAGGAGAAAAGGCCATATTTAGGCTCAGATTAGTCAATCTACCTCCCCAAAGACTTCCTAATAAGACGGAAATTCACAGCATTGTAGCAATGGAGGGGGTGCACCTAGACTGGAACTGAAGACAAAACATCATAATCAGTGTTGAAATTGGGACTCCATTGATCTAGATAGAGCCCCTTGGTGGCCATAAACTACAAAATGCTCGCAAACACAAATTCATGATCTAGACGATTCTCAAAATAAAAGTTGTAGAAACCCTTGCCACAGAAAGAGGAAATAAAAGCACCCTTCATCAGAGGATTCCAGTTCTTTGCAATCGATTCCTGAACCGTATGAGGGGAGGACCAAAGGCCCATGAACTACTCAATAAGGCCTCTTCATAAACTTAGAATCCCCCTGCTTGCTAAAATTAAGGGTAGAGGCCACAAGAGTATTGGAAGCTTCAATTTCCACCTCAAACAACACTTCTAGAGGAGGCGAAAAAATACTCTCTGACATAGGAAATGAAACGGCGGGCGACTGCATAGCCTAGGATGATGAGAGACCAAGCTAGAGGTAGTGATGGAAGAGGAATAGGGACCCACTCAATAAGGTGGAGAATAACCGTGGGAACCGAGCCACTAGCCAAATGATAAGAACGACACCAACCCAATAGGAGGCTAAGACCAAGTAGAGGAGGAACTAGGGGAATAAGTAAAGTCAAGTCAAACTGAAATAGACATGACCAATAAGGAACTAGTGGCATCGGCCAGAGGGGCGAAACTGACTAGAGGGCCATGGTTCTTAAAATCATGATCTCAATATTAAAACCTCCATGAAATTTAACCTATCATTAGCTAGCCTTCATTACAATGTTTATTTTCTGACATAAGTTTGCACTAGTCATCTCAGTCAACTAGCTCCTCCAACATCTCCCCCACCCTCAAATCTACGACTAGCAGAGTGCCAAGAATGTTGCGAATGCTGGATTTTTCTAAGAAATAAGTCTGGGACTTCCATTTATTTCTCATCTTGGCCTACATCAGGTAGGATTCAAAATTTTTTTCCCATGTAGGTTCCTCAACCTTTTCCTATTTTATTTTATGTATGTGTATTCCCAATTCAATTTTCCAATGAGGTCAAATATTGATTTAGTTCATGGTTCGAGTGTAATCTCTTCTTCATCATACCCTACCTTTAATTTTTATATGGATAAAACATATTAAAGTTTCTATGTTCAGAGGTAATCAAGAAGCTCAAAGTAAAAAAAGACAATTTTTGGGCTATCAAGGATATCATCCAAGTTGTATGGGGTGTCAACTGGAATTTCAAGAAATATTTTCAAAAAATCGGTGGGCTTTTTGATTTTTATAGAAGTGAAATTAATTGTGTTGTCATTATTACTTGATTGATTCCCTCAAAATTGTCTCTTCGATTTATGCTTCACTCTTTGATTGTCACCATACACGTGCATGCCTTTTACTCATCACTTTTCCCACGTAGTGGATAGTAATTGTGAAAAAAAATGAAATAACCTCTACTGATCATTTGATGATAATGGTATGTAAGGAACATGTAACTTATCGAAAAGAGAAAACCATAGTTGATTACTCTAGTTGATGGGTCCCTCTACTTGTCTTTTATGATATATTCTATGAGGGTTATAATCTATGTTGTTAGACATGAGTGATTTTCTGGAACTACTTGCAAATGAATAGCCAATTATTCTTTTATAGCTCATTGAACTGTCAAATCATACTCTATGTGTTTGTTCTGCAAGATTCTTCTTTCGTGATCCAAGTCAGTTCTTCCCTTATATTCTATATGTTGTTCTTCTTTATACTGTTGTCATTTTGAACATTGTTTCTCCCTAAGGAGATTGTGAAGATCACACTCCTTCTCCATTATGTTGTCTTAATCTAGTTACCTAGGTAATCTTTCCAATTACTTTTCTTATTCAACCGACCATTATGTCAGTCATATCTATAACTACTTTCTAGTTAATTTAATTGAATTAGTTTTAAAATGAAAAAATAAAAAAAAATTAATAACTTAATAAAATTCAATTAGCTCTATCTTTTTAATAGTTTAGTCCTTTACATATTAATTGGTTAGCTTTTTCATCCACAGTCCTATGGCTAACCTATGTTAAATATTACTAACCTATATATCTCTTAAGGCATGCATCATTAACATGTGATTTGAGAATTTTCCCTTGCAAAGTCTTCAATTTTATAATTCTTGAAGGTGAGATGTCCTCAATAGGAAATGGTTCTAACCACACAATTTCAAGTTTCTTCTCCTAGCCTTTAACTTTAATGCCATATAGTATTACCATATTACCAACTTGAAAATGTTTAGCCTAAAGGTTCCCATCATCCAATGTGTTTTTATGTTTCTTGTTGACCTATTGATGGTAAAGGGCGAAAATACAATATTCCTCTAGTTGGTGTTATTTTTCAGTCACTCCTTTTGTAACTTTGTATTGTATTTTAGAATAGTTAAAACGCTTTCTCGGTTTGATGAATAATGGAATAGTACAATTTTGTTAAACCTATTGTTCCTTTGATTTCCATTGTGTTTGAATCTTTTATTATTGTTGTCATCATCTCTTTGAGTATCCTGTTGCTAAGGACACTCTCTAGTGAAGTGGCCAAACATGTTACAATTGAAGAATCTTCATTTTCTTCCTTCTTTCAGCCCTTGAACTTGTCTTCATGTACCAAAATTGTTCTTCCCCTTAGAATGAGAAGAGAAGGTAGTATCATTTATTCCATTCGGTGTCTTGTCTCTTTCCGTCATCCTTATTTCTCCTTGAGTGCATCTAGCCAATAATTCATCAAATCTTAGAATCCTGTCATTTTTTATGATGGTAGTGTTGAACACATCCCATTCTATTGTAAGGAATCCAAGTGCAATAAGAGTGAAATCCCTGTCACCAATGGCTTCTCCAATTGATAGGAGATAATTCTTGATCTCGGTAATCCTCATGAAGTAGGATTGGATGGATTCTCCTCTATCCATGTTGATGTCTTTCAACTTGTTCTTGATAAAGAGAACTACATTTGCATTATTTACATTGAACATCCCAACTACCTTGTCATACATCACCTTAAATGTTTCCTGATTAGAAATATTGGCAACCAAAGGTTTGTGAATAGAATAAGCAATGATTTTATTAGCTTTAACTTCACCTTTCTTCTAATTTTTTTTGTGCAGCTTCGGATGCATTTGAACAAAACTCCAATACTCTTACTTTGACATAGTCCATGACATAATTTTATTCCAATGTCATATCTAGAGACATTCCATGCATGATACTCATAGTTGTCCTTAATCTTATCCTCATATTTGAAGTAAGATCTAGTTCTCATTAGGACTAGTTCCGAGTTATTGTCGAACAACTTCCTTTAGTGATTTGTTTTCCTCACTCTTTCTTGGGTTGCATCTTGACCTAAGCAATTTTAAAATGTTAATTTTATATAACAATGGTATTTTATATGGTTTAGCATAATTTACTTCAATGTTCCTTACCATCCCTATGAAAATTTCATATTATTTCGAGTAGTAATCACATTATCTTAAACACATTGATAGTAAATGTAGTTAGAACATAAAAACATCTGTAGAAGAAAAGAGAAGACAAGAGGACACAAGATGTGGTGGATGCCAGGGGAAAACCCCAATATGGGGAAACCATTTGATGAAATCTTCCTATTAATCTTCAATATTTTAGGAAAGAGAGAGAGTAGAAAAATCAAATCAACTTTCCCAAACAATTCGTGACAAAATCAACAGTTAACAATAGTCAAATGCAGCCCTAACTAGAAACTCAATGCCGGTCAAACTAGCACCAAAATGTCATCCATGTAGCTCAGTCCATATAAAATCAATTCAACCTTCTAAGAGAGTTAAATTCAAAACAAAATAGTTCAGTCAAAAGGAGAGATAAATCACTGGCATAATTTCTATGGTCAATCTTGAAGTGAATACTGAAGTCGACCATGGTGAAACTATCCCAAAATCCTCAATATTTGTGCCAATAAATGTGACCTCCAAAAGAAAAAAAATTATTCATCTTAAATAAAGTCAAAAATTGGTCAAACAACAAGGGTCAGTGCTAGTAAATGTTTCCCCTATAATATTTTTATCTAGAAAAACAATCCACAAATTTTTCCTCCTTTCATAACTGTGAAGTAAAGAAGGTTGCCTCCAAGTTGTACAAACCAATCAAGAGAGGAGAGAGAGAGATATGTGATGAGACAAGTGATGTAAAATTGAGGAGAGAGCTCACTCCTATTTATACACTTCGTGGAGGGTGAGGAGGCACATCTATTCGGCTTTTGAGCATATGTTTGATTGAGGCTAACCTTGAAAATTTTTTCATGAGAGAGAATAAATTCAAAATTCCATTTCTACTAGCTAGAATGAGATGATATTTATATCAAAATTGGACATCTCGAAAGATGGATCCAATGAAATAATCATCTCCATCATATGAGTTGTCCTAATGTGGAATTTGTACCTAGTTTCCAATTTTAATGTAACCTTTAGTCGATTGGTTAGAGGCAACTTGGAAGATGTCAAAATACATGTCGAACTATATTCTTTGATCATATTGATCAAAATAATCTACAAATTTACAAGTATATTACATATATCCTTCCATGTGGAAATTAGTACACCAAAGATGAGTCTCTTGGAGTTCCAATTGCATTGTAATGTTTTGTAAATGGTCTCTTTTAGCTCCAATTTTTTTATGAGTTGTTAATATAGTTAATTGGCCATCATCATATTTCTCAATTTGTTGTGCTAATTTCAATGCCCCTTCATAGTTTCTAACTTCATGCATTCAAATTGGACCTCATATTTTATGTAATAGAGAGACCACATGACATCAAACTAGAATATGTTCATCGATGGTATATGGAATCTGGATCGATAAATCTTTGAATCATTTATCATGCTCATTTATAGATTTGTTAGGTCTTTTCTTGATTTATTTTAATTATTAGGTTGCAAGGTTCTTGACATCTTGTGCTTTAAATAATGTAATAAAACTAGTTTTAATTTCACTTTTTGACAAGTTGTTTTTTTTGTGAGTTTCTTAAACCATGTTAATCCTCATTTTCTTAAGACTACAATGAATTGAGCCATTTTCTTGTCTTCATTATTATTATTTTAATGTTCTTGGTCATAGGTTTTTCTCACTTGGGAATTTCTTTATTTTTGTTCATTATATCAGGCTACACATGTTTTGGAATAATTTTACGACTAAACAAATTCTCAAATGTTGTGACTTGTTATTACTACAGTTGTTGTTTTTCTTATTGCTGGACAATAGTCATTGACTTCCATGACATATGGTTGCTCTCTAGTGGCTATTGGTACACCTTCATTCTCTATCGATGCAGTTTGTGCTACACCCTCAAATTTTTTGAGTTATGTGCATCTTCATTCCCACGCTCATGATTATGCATTATTTTCCTCTCATATTCTGGTTCTCCAATTTTCTCTCAGTGTTTTTGTCTCTTATTCTATGCTATTTTTTAGATATGGGATGATTATTTCTTTTCTCGATCACTATTTGGCCAGTTATCTTCTTTTAGTTCTTTCCTGGAATTCGACTTTCTTCATTCCATCCTTGTAAGTTATATGCAATTCTCCAATATTATTTATTTCTTTTATTTTTTCTTCCTTACTTCCCACAATGCATTACCCCTTATTCCAACTCGACTTAGTGTCATCTCATGGAGAGGTATCTCTTGGAAATGATCATTTTCTTATGAAATAATCCCACACTTCCTTTGTATCTTTACACTGAGCATTAATAAAATTTCACCACTTGGTTTGATGTTTATTCTAATCGGTATTAGCTAGTATCACTAACGATTTTTTGTACTTAACAATATGTCCTATACCCTTTTCAAGAAGGAAATTCTGTAAAAGTGTAGGGATTGTGCAAAAGAATTTTTTTTGCAAGTCATCATAGAATCTAGTCTCTATACATTATATTGAGGTTTGGTATTCTATTTCTTTCTCTTCATAATAATCTTTGAGAATGTACTCTAGCCACTCATGTAAATCCGTTCGATTTTTGTTTGACAATTTGAGTAACATCCAAGCGTCAATTTTTCTTTGAGGTTTTCCAATGGAAAACATGGTCAAGGTAATTATTGATTTCGAATGGGGAATCTTATGTAAATCATTCATGTGCTTCCATAATAAATTAGCTCTTGCTTCTGTGTCGTTCTTCAACTAATTATTGATCTTTGCCTCCCAACATAAATGTATCTCATATAATGTTAACATTTATTCTCTCATGTTTTGTAACTCGATTTCTAACTATTAGAGATGGAACAAATATTGTAATCTAGCAAAAAGTGTGCAAAATTACTAGTACACCGACATCAAGTAAACACATGATAAACATATACAGATATGTAAAGAGACATAGTAATGTAGAATCATTAGAAGAGCACAAATATATCTTATTATATGAAAAAATCAAAACCATAACTATTAAATCGTATATAGAAAAAAATATATATAGACTGTTGGGACAATTATTCTAGTATGACCTTCTTACCAAACATGTTACTTAGTTTATCATTAGTTAGCCTTCATTACATTGCAAATTTGTAGACATAACTTTGGGCTAGTCAGTTGAGCCAACTAGCTCCTCCAATAGGGAACAAATATGTAAATATATTGAGAACTCTCATATCGAAAAATTCCTGGACTTACAATTCAAACAATCATGCAATGTGTTCCCAAATGAAATAATATTGTGAGTTGTTGATTTTACTAAGAATTACACATTTGTTCTACAAATGCAAGTACAAAGTGTATATTATCATTCAGACCAGGTATTTATAGCAATATTTTTTTATATAGGAATTCAAAGCTTGGTATTGATGGCTTTGATAGTAATGAACATAATTGTGAAGTGATTAAAGAGCGTCATTTCCACATTAGTGATGATCATATGCATGATACATGTTTTTTTCAACATTGTTTTCATATTATTTATAAGAATTTAAAAGAACAACAAATCACTTTTAAATAACATTGGGTATGTTCAAATGGATGTTTTGGTCAATTTAAATCATCATGAACATTCCTTTCGTTGACTTACCTTCATAAAAAAATAACATGTGTAATACATGGAATTTATTTGAGACAACTCGTGGGAAAGGACACCTTGATGGTGTTGAGGCATGCATAAAACTTGCACTTAGTTGGCATCAATTGAATCAAAATGATTTTTGACTTCTAGATTCATATGATGTTGTTAACTAATGCAATCAAAATTCAAGGCATGTATCGAATCCATGGATCAGTCATGTGCACAGGTAGATGTATATGTAGTTGTAATATATTCGCAGTTCTAATATATGTACACGTGTCTTTCTATCACAATGATATATTTAAAAATCACTAAATTTCATTACCTGATATTTTTTGTCAAGAAGGCACTTTTGAAATATTTCATAGGTGAGGTTGATAGATTGATGCCAAATAATTGTCAACCAATCCATGGAACAAGAGGTTTGTACTCCATCAGAACAGAGAAAATGATAAATATATTCTCGGTTCAAGAACAAAAGTGCTCTTGCTTGAAATTATACATATCTATTTATTTCAACGCTACTCTTGGGGAATTTCTTTGATGTAAAGAAATGTAAAAAACACATTATTTTTCCAAACTACCAACCAAATGTTATATGTGCCAAATATAGCCATTTGGTCATAGTAGCTCTGTTGCAGTGGCAAGAAGTAAAAAGTAGGAAAAATCTATGACAATGGAAACTATCGATAAATTGTCATGATACAATTCCTAACATTTTGGCACTAACATATTTCATATGAATGGAACACACGAAATTTTATTAAATGTAGATATTTTTTCATAGAAGTTACAATATTGAACCATAATTTTATAGCATATGTATTATCTTGTCTTGAATTTAAGGAAACAATGACTTGTACTTTTTTGAATTGTTTTTTTTGTGTATCAATTCCATTATATATATACATGTCATTAATTAAGCTTTTTTAGATTATATTTCTTGTTATATTTTTGTATTTTTATTGTTATGTTCGATATATTGTTAAATTTTTATATGTTATATTTCTTATATAAAATAGGTGTTAAATGTTATGTTATATATTCCTTAAAAATATGGATGTATATCTTACGAAACCAACACAAAAAAGATAGAAAAGATAGATGAATGCCTTGGAAATAAGGCTCTTCAAGGGGGAAACCTACTTTACATTACACAAATGAACAATTCTTGGATGATACAAATGAAAATGCCTCCTTTCTATATATAGAAGTCTAAGGGGCCATAATATAATCAGATTCGAGATAACAATAATAATTTGAGGGCACAGTAATAACAAAAGTGGGCTTCTATGGGGCACAACAACATAATAAGGGTGTTATACTAATAACAATAAGGAGTTACATTATTAGTATAGGGACCTAACATGCCCCTCTCATTCATAAGTTATTGTCCTCAACGTTTCACTAGTTCTTGATGCTTCTGTATAAATTCTTGTCCTCCCATGTGGAATCTTCAGCGGCTAATTTCTTCCACTTGATGAGATACTCTGAAATTGAT
>APFE030831464.1:13117-33962 GCA_000404065.3 Pinus taeda
AACATAAATTTATTAAAACCTAATTGTCTTTATTGATTTCAATAATACGACCACAACTATATAAAATGAATAATCATTCCAAATCCCTGCCGAGAAAGTGACCCACGATGACTTGAGAGTCGTTTCCATTACTCCACTCATTTTCCTTCATGCCTCCTGTGAAAAGAGAAAAGAGAAAAAAGGTCAATTTTTCCATTGAATTCCAAACGATTCAGAACTACAGTCTCTAAATATTTGGAGATTGCAACATTAAACTATAATGAATGCCTTTGGCTCTCGAAAAAGCGCCCTACTCTGCCCCTTAATTTAAGGACGACGACCCAACCCTTAATATATCTACTAAGAGTATATATATCTACTAAGATTAAGAAGCCTAAAGTCTTAATTTGTGAAGGTTTGAGGAGGCAGGAATATTAAAATTCCTGGGACATAATAGATTATGCATTTTATATGCACACCGTGGGTATTGTCGGCTTAGGTTGGCATCACCAACACAATTTACTCTGAAATCCAATCTGGCTCAAACACAATTCATAGATCTACACAACACGATCTCCTATTTATTTACAGAGGAATAAAATTCAAGGCTCTCTCACATTTTCCTAGCCCTCTCGTGAAGGAGTCAAGCCAAAATTGGCTCTAACACCATGCTATAAAATAGAGAGAGATCAGAGAGTGATTTATTACACACAATAAATCACACCTAGATATTTTTATTGATAAAAAAGGTTACATATATATAAGACACAAATGATTGACTTCAACACATGTAGATCAAAACTAGAACTCATACATTTGAAATAACAACTTCTAGAATGACTCCTCGTAACTGCTAATGACAACTACACATGACATAGAAGAATTGCTTCCAACAGATGTGTTTAAAGTGGAAAAGGTGGAGGAATAAGCCTACAAGGAAATTTTATCGGCGTTCCTAGTATACTTAACAATAATCGATCAACTAAATGTGTTTAAAATGGAAAAGGTGGAGGAATAAGCTTACAAGGAAATTTTTATCGGTGTTCCTAGTATACTTAATAATAATCAATCAACTGGGGTTATCTTCGGTGGTTTAGCAAAATAGTTGTAATCTTCCCCACCTAGGTTTAGATCCTTGCAAGTGACATGATGACTTATGATGCATTGAAAAGTATTGTTGTATGGCTTCTTAAGTGAGTATGAATATTAAAACCTTTTCGAGCCTTGTGAATTCAGTCAAGCACTCATTTAAATTTAATATCTTCATATATAAAAATGGTTTTGTCAATCGGTGATTTAAATCAATATTTTCATATATAAAAATGGATTAACAATTTAATTGCACCAATAGGTCTCTCTATAGCCCAATAAGGGCGAGATATTACCCTATAATGTTACATTTAAAATAATAAAATAATACTTACATTACCAAATTAAAACATAGTAGTAACAAAAAAATTAAAAAATAAACATAGTAATAACTTATCCATTCCCATGGAAGGAAGAGCATCAGGGGATATGGCATATTGACTTAGTCGATTGATCCATATCATTCATGTTTCCAAACTAGCCCCTTTAATGGCCAATTTGTCTAATTCTTGATTACTCCAGGGAAGAACATGGAACAACTTACAAAGTGATTTTTCTAAAAGATCTATTTTTCAATTTATTATGTTTTGGAAGAAAGCCAAGGCTAAGGGCGATCATTATGAGTGAATTTAGATTATGAGCTAGATCCTTTGGCTAGTTGTTTTAGTTAGGTCTCAATTTCCAAGCATAAGATGTTTTTGTAAGTCTTTTGGGGTGAAAAACAAGCCCCCACTCCTACCATCATAGAAAAATAAATAACAACAGGTTCAATAATAATAATAATTTACTTTTAAGAATAACTTTTAAAAGTGAAATTGATGTTTAAGATTTCCTTGTTTGTGGGGTAAGATATAAGATATGCATATTAAATAAAATGAATAAAATATCTTTATTTGTGGTGTAAAATAAGTTTAAGATTAGTATTCCATGTTTTATTAAATGTATATATGTTTGACTTATATATTAATTTCTATAATATATAATAATATAATAATTAATTAGTTTTTATCATTCTTTTTAAAAAAATTGTAGCATGTCATCTATAATGAAATGAAGTGTTTAGATATTTATTATAAATTGACACATGTCTTATTCATGGATCATTTAATTTACACTGTTGTGTCCATTTATTTATCTCACATTATTTTTATTGTTAATAACAATAATAATAATTCCAATTACCTATGTTTCAAATTAAAATTGATACAAAATTGTATTACTTAATATGGACATTGAAACATTTATTTATGGTTGAAACTTTTTTTTTTATTTATACATTTGTTTTTAAATACCACGAGCATATAATGAATTACACACCTTGTTCATATTAAACTCCATTATCAAATTATCAAATTATTTTTAAATGCTATGTGTCAATTCCATATAAATTACTGGTACTAAAATGCATAAAGCACTCAATTTGTCTTACTTTTAATTACTTTATCTCTATATAAAAACAATGTGATATTAAAGATAAAATTAACTATTTAATAAATAGCCAATATTGAACCATGTCTTTTTTGTGATCGGTAGCTTTTAAATGAAACAAGACTATATACCAGGAAACAAGACTATATAGCGGACTCTTACACTCCAAGGGAGTAGAGCACTGTTGCTAATGATATACACACAATTTCTTGACAAAGAAACAAAAATATCAACGCGTGTGCGGCATGCCTCTCATAGATTGAGAGCAGTGGGTGCAATTGAACCTTAGTGATAGTTGACATTCGATTCGTATGTAGCATTGTGTTGCCAATTTTTCGGGATAACGTTGTTTGCCGTGAGCGTTTTCTGGCCGGAAAGAGAGGTCAACCGAATAGAAAAAGGCGCTTGGAGAGGGTTAGGGCTATTGAGAACCCAGTTTACACCCCATTTATGTGTCATCTTTTGCCATGATTTAGAGTTTGCCTGCATCAAAATCAAATAAGAAAAAACGGAGATCATATGACACAAAATCCCAGCTCTTATATAAATCTCTCTCTGATCATATATATATACACAAAATATATATCATAAAACTTGGGTATATATATGTGCAGAATACCTGTTGTAGCTCAACTGCTGCAAGATCACCATCTCCTGCTTGATATTGAATAAATATCAAGAAATAGAAATTATTGGCTTCTGCGTCAACGTGGAAGGCAACATTCATCCCCGAGTATTGGCAAGGCACCCTGCATAACCAACAAAAAGCAAGTGTGTTTTATTTAAAAAACAATTGAAATTATAAATGGGCCAAATTGTTATTGATGGCGGGTTAATTCAGTAGAGTAGATATAAAATACCGTTGGAATGATATAGGCACGATTCCAATCTTACTGAGGTCTGCATCTTTACCGGGAGCTGCAATGCTGTCAAAGGAGGCACCACTGAGATCAAAGTGTGTTTTGCCACCTCCGCAGACTCCGCCACCTGGACATTCATCAGTGATCACCACAGTCACCGGATTTCCAGAACAAATGCCGCTCTCAGTGCACTTTACTTGATAGCAAGCTCCACAGCCTTGTCCGCCTTTGAACAGGACTGAACTTCCTGCGGCTATTTTTGAATTGAAAGGGGATTCTTTCACTATGCCTCCGAATCCACATGCGCCTCCTGCAGTGCAACAAAATTAGAAATACAATTTCATTTTCTCTTTCATTCCAATTTGTATATAATATAATACTAATACTACAATGCAATATTGCAATTACCGTCACTCCCGAATCCATGTCGATTGCCATACCAAGTTGCAGTGGTTGGCTGCCAGCCATTACTCACAGCCACCCATTTGCATAGAATTACAAGTGTGATCACATAACTAAAAGAGAGTCTCATTTTCGAAACCAACGAAGCCCACAACATAAACTCTTCTATTGGACTTAGACAAACTACAATGTACCACAACTCCTAAACCGAAAGTACAGTGTACCACAACCCCAAACCTCTTCTACATTTATAGTAAAGAAAACCTCTTCTACATTTATAGTAAAAAAAAATTGCAACAACTGCGTTTTAGGGTTTTGACCGTTTCTCCACTTTCTCCCTATTGTTATCAATATATTATTATATTCTTCGTTTTAGGGTTTTGACAGTTTTTCCATTTTCTCCGTATTGTTATCCATATATTATTATATTCATTATTTTATTTCATTAAGTCTAGTTTCTAGTATATGTAAACTGTGAACTAAATATATTATTATTAATATTTGAAATTATATTATATTTATTATTTATTTCATTTAATTAATATCTTGTATGTGAAGTGTGAATTAATTATATTATAATTAATGTAAACCATTATCATATTATAATATAATGATAATGTATGAGGGTAAGTTTATTAAAGTATAAGAAAACTTCAGTTTTGTATAAATAAATCTTAATTTTTTAATTTACTTCGTTATTAATGTACGTAATGATATTCATTATTCAACAAATATTTAATTGAAGCTTACTTCACTTAATAGACAAAATGGTAATGTTTCCAAGCATTATTTCTCGTCAATTTTTATCAAAATATTATACAGATTTTTTTAAATTATAAGTTTAATTTTTTGTTTGCAAAGATGGGGTGCCTCTCGGCTTTTTAGATGTGCTTAATCGGTCTATGCATTTAATTTAAAAATGTGTTTTAAACAAGAAATCAAAATCTTGCTAAAGGTTATATTATTTTATTTAGACAAAAAAAGAAATTTCATCTATTAGTTAGACTACATCATAGTCTATTTTATTTATTTATTTAACAGCTCCATACGTGTCCTCGTTTTAGAGTTTCTTGTCAGAGACTTTGACAATATCTCAATATCCAATGTACTATTATTAATATTTTATTACTTAAATATATATATTGTTATATTTTATTTCATTTAAAATTTTGAATTATACTGGCCATAATTTCATTCTCCTAAAATAATCCTTTGTATATATTAATTAATATATTTATACATAATTTATCTGAACCTATTATAAATATATAAATTAAATACTAAATATTAAATACATATATAATTATTTCAAATAAGTAATAATTAATAATTTATATAATTCACTTATTTCACATAATCAACTGAATACATACTAAGAATTGTTTATATAATAATTAATTAAAAATTAATAATATTTTAAATGTAATATATAAATATATGATATTAAATGTTGATATTTATATAGGTGGAAGGTTGTTTTATATATTTTCTCTTTTTAATATATTGTTATAACATTCTATTTACTGAAATAACTATATTTATTATTCAATATTATATTTTATTTAAGTAATTAATGTTATGGCTCAATCCATAATTTCAATTACTTAATTAAATATATGATACAACAAGTAGATATATTGAATGCCTTTGGCTCCCGAAAAAGCGCCCTGCTCTGATGGCGGGCGATAAGCGTCATTCATTATTCCACTCTGTTTTTTTCTTGACATGCGGAGGTCACAAATTTTCCACAAGGTTTCCAAAATGGGCCTGCCCGCTGCCTCCGCCTGTGAATTCAATGACGAATGGACAGGAGGCCCCGCGCTCACTTGAGAGTCGTCGACAGCGTATCCTGATTTTAAAATTTAGATAAAGTATCCCTCAGTAATCGGGTCTTTCAATTTACCCACATAATCAAAAGTGCAAACGCAAAAATTCAACCTAAATACCCTAGACCTTAACACAAGGATTAATATGCATGTTAACACAAAGATTAATGTTATTTATATTCAGCCATGACCGTTAAAAACATAAAATATTTAGTGTTTAACAAAGTCATTATTGTTAATAGTCAACTCATTTTTATTATTTATATAATGCATGTTACCAAATTAGGGTTAATAATAGACTTACCGCTGTATGCGAAATGAATATTAGAATGGATTCACTGTTTTATGAAAAATGAATATTATCATGTCTTCATAGGATATATATTTTCCTCTACCTATGTCAATAGAATCACGAGTTATGGTTTATCCTAAGTTTTTTCTCTTTTCATTTTTCTCAATAACTATAGTTTATAGCTTGCTTTGTTTTCTCTGGTTTATTTTTTCTAAATTCGTTTGTTTTGTTTTTAGCCCTGCATACTTTGTGATTTTCCCCAGTAGATTGAGATATTTCTGTAATAGTTTTTTTTTGTTTTTTTGAGTGAAATTAAAAATTTAAAAGAATTATTGGAATCACGTGAAGATTATATATTTTGGGTGTAATATGAGTTTTTTTTATGTTATTGAATTTATTTATGTATTTCAAATATAATTTAAATAAAGGAAAATTGCAATTTCACAATAATTTTATAATTACATTTAGTGATAATTATTGGAAAAGGTTACAAAGTAGATGTTAGATACCTAGTCCTTAGGGACTGAGATATGTGGTAAATATTTAGGAAATAGATGAAGAACTATAGGTGAATAGAGGGATCCATTAAAAGTTTTTTGAAGATGAAACCAGAAGTCACTTTCTCTTGTACATATGCATTATATAAGTTAATGAAAATTATTCAACCATGGATTCATTCTCTCTTCCTATGAGTGGTATCAAAGCCTAGGTTTTTTGATAACTTCATGATTTTGTTCTAGAAATATCTACCATTCTCTACTCATTTCTAAGAATCTTTGTCAAGCCCTCTATCAAAAATGTGTTATTTCTCCAGTTTGGAATGCCACTTTAGATTCCTGACCTTCACATGGAACATCCCCATTTGAGTGCCCACTCAGTGGTTATATATTATGTCTATGTTCTTCTCTTATAACACATTTGAAAAACTTGGAGATGCATCCCCACAATGAGTGAAGGGAAATCACAAGGGTCTCTTCTCTAAAGGTTTCTTCTCAACTATGATAAGTTCCAAGGTGCATGTCTTAGATGCATAGAACATGAATTCATTCTTGTGAGTCGCCATAATCAAGAGGAAATCCATATCTCCTTATGTGAATTGTTAAATGCTCGAATATTTTGAAAGCATATTCCTACTTGGTTTTTTAGAGTTTGTATATGGAAAGACAGACATAATTCAAATGGGATTCCACTTTAGGGCACTCTAATAAAAGACGAAATCTGCTCCCTCCTAAGAATCTAGGTGAAAGGTCAACATGTGAGTTTCTTCTTTGAAAGAGGTCCCCTGCCTTTCTTATAGATTTTGGTGTAGAATCAATCCCTAACATAATAATTATATTTACAAAGGTTGAAGAGCATGGCACTCAAATTTCTAGAGGATTGTAGCACTTATAGGTTACTCAACAACTGACTCTCCTTCCTATGCCAAAGACACTTAACTTGATAGTCCTATCCATGGGGAAGGGTTCAACTCAAAACTCTATTTGAAAACGCATTCTCTCATTTCCATTGTTGGCATGGTGCATCAATTTTTTTCCCTAAAATAGTGAAAGATTAAACATGCTCCGATTTTTAGAAATGTGTAGGATGGCAGTTGTTAATGACATGATGACAATGTACCTATCAAACCTATAGCAAATATAGAGCTTGTCATATGGAAGAGAAAAGACAATAAACATATTCCCTTGATTGTTGTGAGGGTAAGCGAAGAAGTGAATTGTAACATTATTTAGAATTAAAGATTCTTATGATGCTTTAAATAAATTGAAATGTTTGTATGACTCACACTTACAATTGTAGTTCATAGAATTGTTGGCGTAGATATTCAAGTTAGATTTGAAGGATGATGATACCATTCCTTTAGCTTTTATGATCAAAGCCATCATGCATGATATCCATACCAATATATTAAAGATACAAATTCATCTCACAAGATTCATCAAGGCTCTCTATCCTACACATTATTACTACCTTCAATCCCTATACGCTAGTGGCCATATGAAGTTTCTCACAAAAGACTCTAGTGGAAAATTTTGATAACATGAGAAACCTTTTGGAAAGAAGACAAATCACTCCACTAGAGATGTTATGTGCATTTCTCGAAATGGAAGAATCAATCACATGATTATTCTAGAGGAAAAGGTAATGAAGGGGATGTGTAAGAAATAATTCCAGAGGTACAAGGTAGGAACAATCACGTTGAGAGATCTAATCTTCATTATGTATCTTATGACAAGAATGGACATGAGGCAAAGACCTACAAAATTGCATGGGAGAAGATCAAAGTCAAGTAGGATTAAAAAGAAGAAAAGGTAATGCATAAGATCTGGTGAAATGTAAAGCATCTAAATCTATTGATTATATTGAAGTAAATGAAGATTTATTTCACACTTCATTTATTTATTGGAGGGATGCATTCTTTCTTGACATAGGTGCAACATGCCACATGAACTTATGGAGAGACTTCTTTAAATCTTTAAATGATAATGTAGATGGTACAATTTATCTTACAAATGAATAATTAGAAAACCTCCGAAAATTGGCACTGTTAGGATAAAATTACCAAGATTCTTGGATTTTCTTCCACATGATGCTCTCTATATTCCCAACCTACAAAGGAACTTGCTATATGTTGTGCACATTTGATACCAAAGCCACTGTATTCATATATTTGATGTAAAATTTTAAATAAGGAAGACTTCCAAGAACATGTTCATTATTATAGGAGTGGAGGATGAAAGATTATTGACATTGAAAGGGACATCTACTCATGAAAAGTATTCTATATACCTTCCACACCATGATGAAGATACATTGTGATATAGTCTCTTATGGCATGCCAATTTGGATAAATTAATTATTATAACTGTTTGTTTGTTGAAAATGAATGGTGTTTTTATTTTTCCTACTATTCCTAGGAAACTAAAACAATGCAATATTTGTTTTCTTAGAAAACAAAGCAAACAACCTTTATATGATTCCACTTCTAGGCATGTAGGAAACTTCAATTGAAACATTTTGATTTTTGTGGCCCCTTTCCCATTCTATATACTAATGGAAATAAATACATCATATCCTTTATTGATAATTACACCACAATGTGTTGGATGTACTTGCTAAAAGATAAATCACATGCTTTTGGATCTTTTACAAATTTTCATATATGGATTGAAAATGAAGCACAAACACATATTATCACTCTTTGTATTGGTAACATAGGAAAATATACATCTAATGAATTTGAAACTATCTTTTCCAACACGGGATTCAACGTCAAACCACAATTTCATACAATTATCAATGGAATGGTGTAGTTAACAGAATGAAAGGGACTCCCTTAAATATGGTTTGCTCAATTATATTTAAAAAAATGAAATTTTTATGTTTTTGGATTAATGCAATGCTATGAGTAGTATATGTGAAAAATAGGTGATGATTTCATGCTCTTGGGAACAAGACTCCTTATGAAATGTGGTATGGACACATTCTTTTATTGAAGCTTCTCAGGGTCTTTAGTTCAACTTGTTATGCCTTAATTCCAAAGGTGCAAGGAAACAAAGTTGATGCAAGGAGTCAAAAATGCATCTTCTTCGAGTGCTGAGACTCAATCAAGGCCCTCTAATTAAAACTAAATTTACCATATAATTTCACAACAAGGAAAATAACATATTTATAATGAAACAATTATTTGACAATAACATATAAATAAAATTTGATTTACAACATATTAAAGATGTAAAGAATTTGATTTGTATCACTTTACATAAATAAAAAAGCAAATGGAAGAATGTTTGATCCAGTGGCTCAGTTAGGGTGCTCCTATTAAGACCGTCTGACTGAATTTTCCACATTTCCAACTAGGAATGTCTAATTGGCTTCTTAGCCTAGGAACCTCCATACGGTTCCTAACCCTCACAGCCTAAGTCCAACAATGACTATCATAGTGTGTCAAAAAATAGGCCCAATACTCTCCAACCACAACAAAAGTCAATCTCAAAACCAATATCCTTAGTTCTCATTCCTTCCGTACTCCTCTAATTCCTTCCTTCAATGCCAAAAATAAACATCAATGATTCCATTATCCTCTCATCCTGCTTCCTTTTATGTCTCCCCCGCTCATCCACCTCGACCACCTATCATTAAGTCCATGAATACACCCCCATATTTTTAATTTAATGACCTTGACTTCCCCCCTATATCTTATCCAGAATTAAGTTTGAGGAAGCAACTTGCCAAACTCTGGGAAATGAAATAATAATAAAATAATAAATATTAATATTAAGTCATATCAGTAAAATTACGTATTCACAAGAATCTAATAAATTTAATATTAATAATAATATACCAATATAATTTAATAATTATAAAATAAGATTTTAAGGTTAATTAAACTTTAATAAATATTAACCATTAATCAAGCTTAAGCATTTATTTAATCACCTAACATTTAAAGCTTTAGAATACTAATGTATTCATGCAAGATATGGGTATGTAGCTAGCATACACATACCTTGTATCTATAATAATAATATTTATTGGAATCAAGCACAAAAATTCAATAATTCAATACTTAGGTTGATAAGATAATGTAAGTTAATAATATTGATCCATATTTATGAAAGAATGAAATGAAATACAGATTCAAACCAAAGTCATAGAGAGACAACAAAAAAGAACTTCAATTAATAGATAGCAATTATTGAAAATTGTTTACGGGTCTATGCATGGAGTCAATTTACACTTTTTAGGAAAGGGACAGCTTGTTTAGGTGAAAAAAGGGAGTTTGATCGAGCCATTTTTAAGCGCTCGATCGAGCTGCTTGGGGGATAAGAAATAACTTGATCAAACATTTTAAAAAACACTCCATTGAGCTCATGCGTAACGTTAGGTATAGGAGCTTGATTGAGCTGTAGAGCTCGATCAAGCCATGATTTCTTATAAAAAAACCTAGCCACAATCTATGCAGACCATTTTGTGCAGATTGCAAGTAAGAAGAAGCTCGAAAAAGGATTTCTAAGCTCGACCAAAATGGATGAGCTTGCTCCAACTGCCCAACAACCTTACCAATGTCCCATAGGCTCAAGACAAGGTAGGTTTCCTATTTTTTTTCTCTTTTATTTATTGCCAATGTCCCATAGGCTCAAGCCAAGGTAGGTTTCATATCTTTTTGTCTCTTTTATTTATTCTTTCTTGCATAATATAATAAATTAATTTGAAATAAAAACCCATCATGAAGAAACTACAAAAAACAACCACAAAATCCACCATGGAAAGCAATAAAAAAAAACCAGGAAAACCCTTGAAAACCCTAAATAACCACCAAGAAAACCCTTGAAAACCACAAAAAACTTAGAAAGCCAAAAAGAAAACCCTTGAAAACCACAAAAAAATATTATGATTTTTTCTATTGTAAAAAATTTATCTTTTAATTATTCTAGGTTTTAAAGTTTTCTTAGAAATTTAGTTAAATAAATTTTCATTTTTTTTTGTTATTTAAAATGCATTTAAAAAATATGCCCAAAAAGATTCCAAAACAGAAAACAACCAATAAATAAATAAATTAGGAGCTTGAGATTGACATTGATGAAAATGGTTGTTCTGGTGAATGTCTATTTATTAAATACAATTTTTTTTTTTTTTTTTAATTTTATTTTTTAACATTTTTTAATAATAAATAATGTATTTTATTTTAAAAATTTAATTGTACTTAAATAAATATTAATTAAATTAGAAGCCAAAACAGGTTTTTTTGTTTTATATATATATATATATATATTATATATATATATATATATATATATATTATATATATATATATATATATCTCTCTATAACATAGCATAGTTATATCCTCTCTATAACATAACATAGTTCTATAACTATTTAACATAATTTGCTCTTCGTAATAATATAAGATGAGTGATGCTCAACAACTTTTTAAGGCTTGAGTTTTATCTACACAAATGTAATTTTCCTTAAAATTTCCAATACTCATATTTGTAAAATTATTTTAATTTAACGATATGGAAACTATATATATCTTAATTCCCATTCTTATTAAATTTATTCGCTGACTAATGATTTTGTAACTTACACTTCTATATTAACAATAATTTTTATTTAATTATTTATTTTAACTATATTTAATTACACTTTTTATATATATATATATATATATATATATTATATATATATATATATATATATATATATATTCCAATTTCAACAATGTACCATTGATACATACATTAAATCCATGATGAAAAGTGCATTTAAAGTGAGTAAACACATTTTGACTTTTTTGTAATTTGCATTAAATTGTTTTATTATGTAGTGTGTTGTATCATAAACATTGTTAATGTACTTGCACCTAGTACATGTCATGTGTCAAAGTCAAACATTATAAGAAATTGTGTTATGGAGTATTTGGTTAGCATGAAATTTTATTAGTTTGGCAAATACGTTTATTTTAATTTTTTACATATATTTACTTATTTATGCTCTATTGAATTATTTAGAAATGGAAAAAAGTGTGAAGTTAGATTTGATCATCTCTTTCAATTGTGTTTACATGAACTCAATACTTTAGTTGATAAATTATAAAAAAAGAGACTCTATAATTTAAGACTTGAGGCTAGATTATTCTACTTGAGTTTAGAAATAGTTTTCTTGTCAATTTTCTTTCTAAGTCAACATTTCTTTCTTGGATTAGATTATATGTATTATATATAATATTTTTTTTTTATATGTAATAGTTTAGTTAACATTTTTTTTCTTGGGTTAGTTTATATATGTATTATAGGTAATATGTAGACAACCCCAAGGGATAACTCAGTTGGTCGAGTTCCTGTTTCTAAGTAACTCACCTATCAAGAGGTCACGAGGTCAAATCTCCTCAATGCCCTTGGGGTTAGGCCTTGATAGTTTGGCTCACGGGTAGATGCCTTTAGGTTGATCTGCCTAGATTTTCCCATGGATGTAGCAGTCGCTTAGTGTCTGTGAACCACCTTAAAAAAAAGGTAATGTGCAAACACATCTCCTATATGCTCCCTAACCGTAGGTTTTCAGAGTGTGGGGGAATCTGGTATACATGGTCAATCTCATGAAAGATCATGTAGCCTAACTAGAGTTTGTGTTCCACTCATACATCCTAGCATCGACACCAGCCAGAGTGTCAAAGGCAGTGTTTCTGACTATGTGGATGATCGTGTTACATATAGTAGACCTTCTTTAGTTGTAGGTACACCTCCTAAATTTTTAAATCCTCTTTAAGTTTTATGTGTTTATGTCTTGAAATTGCATTTAATTTTTAAATCGCCTTCAATTAATGTGTTTGAATTTAATGTTTATGTTATTATGCTTCTAGTTTGTTATATATGTTAAATTATGTTTACGATTTTCAAACCCCTAGCAGGGCAAAGTTAAGGATCACAGTGCAACATCGATCCTTCTATGGAATAATGTTATAGCTAATATCACGGTTGAGGATGTTAGGGCCCAACATAAATGGGTCACATGAGAGATAGGTAAAATATATGCTAGTTCACTTACTAGGCATAGTTTGTCTTTGATGTTGGATAACATCAACAGGTTGATCGAGACATATCAGAGGGCAGGCCCACAAAGCCACCTCCTACATTCCATACATAGGATTAGGAGGCTGGAGATTAGAGGCCCACATACTTGGGAGGTGGTGAAATATGCCACCAAGGACATTGATGTTCGTGGGGAGTTGCTTGACATCCCTTCAAACTGTTATGCTAGACATGGCGGTCTAATTCTTCTCAAATATTTTAAGAATGTTGATGCAACCCATTTTGTTCATGATTGATTCATTGGAGCTTGAGGCCATCTCCCCCACCATGACCAAGTCCCCATTTACTTTGCAAAGCATATATATGTGGAGTTCGTGCTACATATCAGGCCATATTATACCAACAATTAATTTGAGTTTTATGGACCTAGATATGATCATGCCATAGCTCATAGCGACCTTGCGCATGTAGTACCATGTTACGAACATAAATTGTATAAAATAGAAATAAAAATAAATAATGAAATGAGGATTATGTTAAATAGTCATTAGTTAAGTGAAAAGGGATGTCTAAAAGATATGCCCGGTCACGAAAGGACACCTGCCTATGTATATATGCGGGTACTCATTGTAACATTCTACATCACTTGTACATTTATATATATAATAAATTATTATTACAAAATACCTCTCGTGTATTTTACATTAAAGTTAACAAGCTACTGGGTTTGTTGCTTCAGTGGTATTAGAGCCATACCACACAATATAATCATCCGAGTCTTTGAACATTGTTTGTTGCACAATATGCTATTACATTCACATCCTAAATTCATGGAGCAATTTAGTAAAATTCAAGAAGCATTTTAGTGTTTAGAAAAATCATATGCAGAAGTTAAAGTATGTCGAAGAGAAATCCATAATAAGGAAGATGATAGCGATGATTTAACGAAACAAGGTGAAGCAGGGGAAGAATATTTTGATTAGAATGATGATAATGAAAACAAATATGCAATAGATAATGATCCAGATGAACAATATCATAACAATGAGGAAAATGCTAAAGAAGACATTAATGATGATGAAGAGGAAAATGTTGAAGAAGATGACAAATTGATGTTGCAAGCCATTGTAAAAATATTGAGAATGTAAAAGATTCTATGAATTACCTGAATGAAACAAGCCAACAAAGAGAAGAGGAGGATGAAGAACAAAGTGATGATAAGGAAATCGATGCAACAACATCTCTTGCTGATTCAAGCATAACATGTGAAGGGAAGGAAGCGATTCTTATGGATACACCCACATCGACTGAAACTCTCATGAATTCAAGAGACAAACAAGATAGAAAGCATGATAAAGCAACTACAGCAGAGAAGGACCGAGATTTTTCAAATTGTATTGAAGAGAACAAATTTGTTTCAAATACGAGAGACACAAATGCAAATAATAAATTACAATTCAATGGACATAATTTCTCTACAGACGATGAAGCGCGGCCTCCAAATATGTATGATCCAACTTGGTTGAGTCCAAGAGGAAGTTTATTCAATCAAATTGGCTTTGAAAACCTATCTGACAATGAGCACAACCATTCTCAAAATCTCAAAGCATTGACATCATTGAGTACTCTTTTCAGAAAAAATTCGAGTTAGGGAACTCTGTCAGATTGCACCATGGTGGGTGTTTGAATACAAAAGAGTTGTGCAGGATAATAGTAGACAAGTTTGGCAGGCAGCATATGACACTATGGCTAATCTTTATTTTACTATTAGGAGAGGTCTTTCTCCACATTTGAGGTTTTTAATCGGTTCATCGTGGTTAGGTCAGTTTGGCCCCTTCGCAGGAATATCTGAAGTTGTAAAGCAGTCCTTCCAGTTACATTTTCCAGTCTAGGAGAAAAGATTACAAGCTCTAATTCTATGTGGAAATGAGATTTTTCACTATGTGGATGAGAATTTAAATCTTATGTTGCAAACAATATATGACAAAACAACTCCAATAAAAGAATTGGAAGAAATGCCTGAGCTTGTTGTGCCATCCTCTTTGCTTGCATTAGCATCAATTCTTGATGTTTTTATTGGGACATATTTACAAAGGTCATCATCTAAAAATGTAATTTGTTCTAATGGTCTTAATCTAAAGAATGTTGCAAAGGAAAGATATGGAGCTATCACAGTAGCAGAGAGGATTTTTCGTACTCACAAATTCTATCAAGGAATTTTGAAGTCGTGAAGTTCTAGAGTTTGTAGAGCTATCTCCCAAGTGTTGTTGAGTTTTGTGAAGTATGTTCTAGAAGTTTTTAGTGAAGGAGACATGAAGATTCCAACAAGTATTGTCCTTAGTTCATTTTAAGAAAAGTATCCAACCTGCCATTCTTCCATGTGAAATATGTTGTTGTTCTTTATAGGAAAGTTTCCAAAAGCATGGATGGCTACTCCTCTTCAGAATGTCATATTACCTCGACTATGGTGTTTTCTTAGATGTGTTTGCTATGGGTCACAACAAACATCATATCCCTACCTACTTCCTATGTTAATCTCTATGCCCCCTGGTACAAATTTAGCAAAACAATTCTTTATTGGTTTCTTTCGAAGCCTTTGGTAAGGGAATTCTGTGTGTCTTAATTCACCAATTGATTGAATTGCTCTTTTTAGAGCCATGAAGGAATGTTTTATGCGGACTGTAAACAATGCATCAAGATATGTCGAAGATGGGTATGCTCAAAATGGTGATTTGAGTGAGGCCTTTTCACTCTTCAATCAAATGCAACTCTCAGGTATAAAACCCAATTCGCTAACTGTGGTTAATTTATTGTCCACGCTAAGTTGTTTGGGAGCTCAAAAATAGACAAGGGTATCCGTAGTTATGTAACAAAATGTGGCTTTAAGTCAAGTTTTTTTGTGGCCATTGTCATCATAAGCATATATGCCAAACGTGGGAGAACAAACTATGCAATCTGCACTTTCATAACATGCGTGAAAGAAATGTGGCCTTGTGGAATGTTAAGCTCGCAGATTTTGATGACCCAAATATTTTCTTCGACCTGTCAATAAAAAATAAAAATAAAAATCGATGTATTCATCACAGGTTATGTCCCCCATTGACATTGGGTCAAATGACGTGTTCCGCAGGGTCAAACGTTGGGTCATACAACGTGTTCCCCAGTGATAAGGTTCACATGTTTCGATATATATATGTGCGTCGGGTGTTAGTTCAAGCTTCCACCATTGTCCACGCTGCCGTCAACCACGCTGCTAGGCACATCATTCTCAGCTGACACCCTTTTCTCTGCCACGATGCTGACCTCTGACTTGTCATATGTTTCATTACCTCCAACAACCTCGTTCCTTTC
The DNA here is from genome assembly GCA_000404065.3 of Pinus taeda. NCBI lineage: Eukaryota > Viridiplantae > Streptophyta > Pinopsida > Pinales > Pinaceae > Pinus > Pinus taeda. Next base: position 29,877 of record APFE030831464.1, read on the forward strand.
CACCGATGAGCTGACCATCTATGTTCAACTAGGCCAAATGTAATTTTTTTAATAGTGTAACAATCACATCGCTTCAATTCAATGGTTGTTGGTCACAAGTCAAGAGTTATAACATATATATAAGTTTCATAAGGTTACTATATAATTATATTATTAAAAAAATAGACATAACCTTGGGCTCAAGAGTAGACATAATCTTAGACTCAAAACAAAATTACTAGCGAATTATAGAAGTTGAGCTACTAATGACAACGGATTTCCATATGCCGAGATGACAACCACAAATACAATTGTGAGCAATATAGATTTGAGGACAAAGCTTTTGAAGGAAGGGGAATTGTTACGAACATAAATTGTATAAAATAAAAATAAACATAAATAAATAATGAAATGAGGAGTATGTTAAACAACCATTAGTTAAGTGAAAAGGCATGTCTAAAAGACATGCCCAATCATGAAAGGACACCTGCCTAGGTATATATGTGGGTCCTCATTGTAACATTCTACATCACTTGTACATTTATATATATAATCAATTATTATTACAAAATACCTCTTGTGTATTTTATATTAAAGTCAACAAGCTATAGGTTTTGTTGCTTCACACCACCTCTGAGATTGTTTCCATGATAGTCTTAGAGTGTGGTATTGCCGATGGAGCTAAAGCAGGCATCATAACTTGATGTTGAGACTAGGCGTATCATTGTAGATACCATGCATAGGAAATTGGCCAATGTGCATGTTGCATTGCATGGAGAGATGAGCAGACTACCTTCGTTACCTCATGACCCACTAGTTCCATTAAATGTTGATTCATATCTTAAGAGTCTAGGGTGTGACCATCTTTTGTCATATGCACGTACGTGTCGTGAGACCATCTGTGGCACTTGGAGGGTGCATGAAGTATGTGAAATAAACTAGGTACATATATATGGAACATTTGAATCTTATTGTCAAATCATACATTATTTATATTAATAAGTTTGTATTAGATTGCATTTATATTAATAAGTTCATGATAACATGCATACACAACCCATCTACATGGATGAGCTTATAAGGTCATCTGAGGGGGAAGTTGATTAGCTAGAGTAGCCTCCTCTAGTGCATGTTTCTATGGCTCAGTCTCTTCCACCTCCACCATGTGGAGGAGAGTCACTATATACAACCACATGGACCAACAGTTGAAGTAAGCTTTTTTATTCCTAAGGTCTCAACATTTTTTTTTTGAAAGTTACATGTATGCATGCTAATTAATTCATATATCAATTATGATTTGTGTTTTCCATTGTATACACAAGAGCAAATGCAGAGTGGTGTCAATGTTGTAGTCATGCGGATGCACGAATGGGATGTTGGGTATGGATGCATTGACGATGCAAGTCCATCTACGTAGGCCCCAATCTTTGAGCCACGAGCAGGGAGGTACCAAACCTAGATTGATCAAACCCCCATCCCACCTAAATTCCATTTGCGCTCAATTGAGCCACAGGCAGGGGAGAACCAAACCTAAATTGATCAAACCCCTATCCTAACTGACTTCCATTTGCACCCGACTGAGCCACAAGCATGGGACTAATTAAATGCACATTTTGAACTCATTTATTTCCAAGTTATTTATTTTGTAAAAGTAATGTTCTAATTAATTTGAATTTGAATGTGTTATATTGCAGTACCATATTATGGACATTTACTTTGCGCAACAAAACTAACTGAAGATTTCTATAAGTGATAGTTTCTAGAGTGGATCATAGATAATTTGTATATTTCTAGGCCAATTTCATAGGGCACATTCACATGTGCTACAAACTTTGTATATTTTCATACATGATTTTTTTTGGATGCATGAACATTATTTCAGTTTAATGATGCTTATTATTTTAGTTTATGGATGTTCATGTAATGTAATTTGTATATATTTTCATATGGATAGTTTATTGATACATTCATTATTTTAGTTTATGGATGCTCATTAAATCTCATTTTATGGATCTATTAATTATTTCGCTAGTTTTAAAAAAAAACTATACTATAATTTTTATTAAAAAATATAACAATTTTGATTTCTACTTTCATAGACTAAAAAAATAAGTACAATTTTAGACTATGATGCAAGTCACTTTAATACTTAAAATGAACTAAAATATATCATGATTCAATTAAAATAAAAATAGGATAGAAATAAGTTTAAATCAATTTTTAAAAGATGTCTTCAACTAGTAAACAACAAATAAGTTTTATTCAATTTTATTCCCTTTGAGATCATCTATAAGAGCTTAGTCATAACATGATATAAGTCATATGTATTGGAATTTAATATACCAAACAATAATTAATGATATTTTTCTAGATAATTTTATATAATTTTATGAACATTTCCTAAATTTACTTGGCTATCCAAATATTTCAATCAATTCCTTACCATAAGACCTTCAATTAAGAACATTCAAGAAGTAAAATTTTACAAAATAACAATTTTGATATATAGTTCCATAGACTAAGAAAATAAGTACAATCTTACTATAATGAAAGTCACTTTGATACTTAAAATGAACTAAAATATATCATGTACATCAATTTAATATTGAACTTGTAGAAAGTGTCTTTTAGTGCAATCAATGTTTGTTAATTGATCCATATTTTGGAGTTGCATTCAGAGTGGGCCCCACTGACATGGTTAGTGCACGAGGCCTAGATGTTAAATAATCAAAATAAAATTTATCTGGTGTAGGGCCCACTATGGCGATTGTGGTTTTGGAGCTAGATTTTGTGTGAGTACTAGGGTGGGAATGGTTAGGTGGAATCATTGGCACAAGCCCATATTGTCATGGAGCCAGAGGTTACATTTTTTGGTAAGAGAATTTGGATGTGGGCCAGGGGTAAGATCACCTCTTGAATGAATGATTATCCGGGAGCCTGAGAGTCCAAGAAGTTTGCTAAGTGTAAAAATTTGGTGTGCACTAGATTTCTTCAAAACAAGATACAATGTGTTTTCACTGAAAAACACAAATGAATTAGCTTGGTGGGACCCACATTTTAGGCTGAGGTGGCAGGTGTCACATAGGCCAAGCAACACTATGTGGTAATCACGTGCATGGTGACGTGAAATATTGTCGATGTGGTGCCTCTAGGAGTGACATGTGGCAAGTTGAATCGACCCTATTAGATGGATAAAGAGTCAATTTTTGGATGACTAGAACCATTAGGGGATTCCACGTGGCAGAATGACATCACCTTGATATCAACAAGAAGCAAAGGAGACATGTGACATTGCACTAGACGACTTGGCTACTGAGTGGCACCATGGGTCACACCACATCTGAGGTGACAGAGGGCACGACGTTAAGTTTGGCATCCATAGATAGAGAAGTTTCTTTTTGCACCTTTTGTTTGGAGCTATGTTCTTTGGAAACACTTTGGGAAATGGAAACAAAATAATGGAAATCACTAAATGAGGAAATCTATGGTAATTAACATAGAATTTAACATCTCATTGTGTCGATGAAAAATGGAAATTACTTCTCACCTTGGCATGATAACGTTGGGTATGCTAATGTGGCAAATCCATGTTGGTGTAAAAGAGACGTGGTGGAGCTACATATACCACTTGGTAGTGCCATGTGGTGGTACATGCTAATGTGGTAGGGATTAATGAGAAAATCTTCAAATGGGCATAACTTTCAACCTCGAAGTTTGATTGAGATAAAATTATATCATTGGAAAGCTCTTAATGAGCCAACATGATGGTGGCATCGATTTTGAGTTCCAAGGAGGTTTAAAAAAGAAGATTTTTGTGACCCCATATTCATAATAGATCTTAGATATTGGGTTAATTTTAAAGTCAAACCTTCCACAACTCGAGAATGACGTAAGGGGGTGGGAGGGATTGTTACAAAATAGTATCAACGCATCTAGGTTCAACTATTGGGCTCGTGATCCAGTTGTATTGATCCTGATTTAAATAGGAACGCAACAAATTATAGAGATAACCATAAACATAGAGATGCAACAGAAATAATACTTCATTTCATTAATATAAAATACTAAAATATGCTTACAAACAGGAATGGAAATAAACCAGCTAGG
>APFE030831464.1:58063-68308 GCA_000404065.3 Pinus taeda
AGACTTTGTATTGACTATCGGGCGCTGAAAAAGATCACTATCCAGAATAGGTACCTGATCCCACGGATTGATGAACTTCTAGACCAACTCAAGGGAGAAAACATTTCAGCAAGATTGACTTGAAGTCTGGATATCACCAAGTACCAATCGAACCCTCCGATGTGTGGAAGACTGCCTTCAAAGCTAAGGAGGGACTTTTGGAATGGATGGTTATGCCTTTCAGGTTGACGGATGCTCATGCAACCTTCATGAGGTTGATGGATGACATCTTGTGGTCATTCACTAACTCATTTGTAGTGGTATACCTGGATGACATCCTGATCTTCAACTGGAGTTGGGAAGAGAACCTCCACCACATCCGACAGGTTCTTCAAACACTGCGGAAACACAAGTTGTGTGCCAATTTAGAGAAATGAAATTTTGGCATGACCTAAGTTTAGTATCTGGGATACATTATTGATGAATGAGGGGTGCATGTGGATCCAGCCAAGATCCAAGTCATTCGAGATTGGCCAACCCCAACCACTCTGACAGAGCTTCACAACTTTCTGGGTCTTGCCAATTTCTACTGCAGGTTCGTGTTGGGGTTCTCTCATATCACTTTTCCCTTGAGTCAAGTCACCAGGGAAGGAGCGAAAGAAAAATTCTTTTCTTTTGAATCTCAACAGAAGGCGTTCGTAGAGTTGAAACACCATCTATAATCTGCACCAGTGCTCACATTACCAGACCCGCAACAACCATTTGAGATCAAGACTGATGCCTTTAACTATGCTATTGGGGCAATCCTTACTCAACAAGAGCATCCTGTGGCATATCCATTAAGGGAATTCTGAGGCCTAAAATGGGCCTCCTAAGAAAAATGTACAACCAAATTAAACTTTATATGAACCAATAGGATTCAATATGATGATGTCAACCATGGGGGATGATTCACCATTTCTGGAGTTAAAAATTAAAAATATTAAAAAATAATAAAATAATAAAACTACATTTTCAACTTATCTCCCTAAGGTTTTAATCAAATTTTGAGTGGGAATACTTGTTGGAAACAAAATTTAATTCCTCATCCAATGAGTACCCATGTTGGATACTTTCGATGGACCCTGCTACACGAAAAATGAGAAATACATGAAAAAACATGATTGCAATCACATTTTCCATGTATTTTTCATTTCTCATGTAGTAGGGTCCATTGAAACTATGCAACATGGGTAATCCTTGGATGAGGAATCAAATTTTTTATCCAATGAGTGTTTCCACTTGAAATTTGAGTAAACCCATAGGGAGATAAGTTGAAAATACAAGCTAAAAAATGGTTTTTTCCTTTTTCCCTCTAAAATTTGATGATGTAATCTAATCTTATTTTATTATTTCCGCTATTATTTTATAATTTCCTTAGGAGGCCCATTTTAGACCTCAAAATTTTCGTAATAACAATGAGACACTTTTAGACACAGTTCGGAAGTATCTCACTTATGACAAAGAGATGTATTCCTTTGTGCAGGCCTATCAACAATGGAAGCATTACATTTTGGGGAAGGAAATGGTCATCCACATAGACCACCGACCCTTGCAGTTCATACAGATGCAAGGGAAGTTGCAGAATGATCGTCATCTGAAGTGGTCCACACACCAACAACAATTCCATTTGAATATAAAATACAACAAGGGCAACATCAATAATGTTGCAAATAGCCTTAATCGACCACTGATCATGTCATTAACCACTATACTCAACTATTGTGGTCACAAGACTTCTGATTGGCCACTTCTCTACAAAAGCGACCCAAAATTCAGCCACACATACCAGACGCTCTTGGAGGGTCAACAAGTTCTAGATTTTCACCTCCATGATGCACTGCTATGCCACCTGGGATGCCTTTGTGTTCCTTGAAGAGAGTATGCCAAGATGATTTGGGAAGTGCACTACAGTCGGATTGCTAGGAATTTCGGGGTCAAGAAAATATTGGCAGTACTGCAGAAGTATTTATGTTGGCCGAACCTTTGACAGGATGTCGAGAAGTACATCAGATCCTACACTGCTTACGCCATTTCCAAACCGAACATTAAGAAGCAAGGCCTCTATACTCCATTGCCTACCCCTATTCGACCTTGGGAATCCATCTCCATGGATTACATGTCAGGCCTTCCTTCTACTAATCATGGTAATGACTATGTTTTTGTGGTTGTTGACAAATTATCGAAGATTTCCATTATAGAGGCATGAAAAAAGAATATCACAGTAGAAGCCACTGTTAAACTCTTCTTTGAACAAGTATGGGTACACTTTGGGACCCCACAATCTATCATCTTAGATCGGGACATTGGGTTCCTCAGAAATTGGTCCAGTCTCTGGTCGATGCTAGACACCAAGCTCTCTAAGTCCACAAATTTCCATCCCCAAACTGATGGCCAGACAAAGGTCAACAATAGGATGATCATACACATTCTAAGCATGTACAACTCAAAGCTTCCATGAACATGGGATGAGAGCCTCCCCTATGTCCAACACAACTATAACCAGGTCTCCACAACTCGACTGGCCATGACCCTTTTCAGGTGGGCCTGGGATTCCATCCATTATGTCCCATTGATGTGACCATACCATTTGCAGCTACTCAGGAAGATTCCACTCATGTCCAGTCCGAATCTGATAAGGCAAACAACTTCATTGTGCACATTTAGCACATCTGCCGATGGGTCCATGACATATTGGACAGATCCAATGTTAAGTACGAGTACCGACATGATCAACATCGGGTGCCACACAAGTTCCAAGTGAGCGACAAAGTTTGGATACATTTTCATAAGGAGAGCCTCGTTGGGCCCCACCACAATCTTCACCCACTCCGATATGGGCCATACACCATCACCAAGGCAGTAGGGGACAATGCCTTTGAGCTTAATATTCCAACATTCCTGTGTATGCACCCAGTGTTCAATGTGGACTGCCTTCGGCCCTACTTTCCACTATTGTTTGACACATCCGACATTGCAGAACAAATCACACCAACAAAGTTAAACCCAGACTACATGGTGTAGGTTTTAACCCCATATAGAAATTACCTGCTTACGAATTCTAAATCATAGAAAAATAAACAATGCGAGAGCATAACACATAAAACACATATACACAGAGATTTCCTACTGGATCCAAAATCGAGACTACCAGCTTGATTTTTCATTATGTTCCTTTCAATGTTACAATACATATTTATATATGCTGAAGCATCCAATACCATGGACCGAAAACCATCGCGTCCAATACCATGGACCGAAAACCATCGCGTCCAATACCATGGACCGAACACAATCGCGTCCAAAAAACATGTGTGAAAATCATGCACAAAACCATAGGTGGGTCCACCCAACCTAACATAGGGTCCAAAACCAAAATCTTTCGGGGCACTGCCCCAGACCCCATAAAGTGGGGTTATGTGTACCCCTCAAACCCCCTGTTAACTATGTGGAAAGAATATAACACAACCCAACAATAATGTGTCCCATATACATAATGCACCTGGAAAAGCATGAGCTAGGACTGAATATAATAATATCTGAGTACATGAGATATAATGGCCCTTCCCTCAAAAAATGGGTGGGAGGGAGGGTAGAACAACCGAAGAAGCCTTGCTGAATAGGGAGGGGCTCTACAAAACTTAATCCATCATCTTCAGGAGACGTGCATGCTATGAACACTCCGATTGGTAGGAACCGAAACCATCAAATCTATGAAACTACATCTGAGACTGTAACATAATAGAAATGCATCCGGGCATGTGGGGGTCTACTTGAAGGGCCACCCCCTTATGAGGTCTGAAACATCTCACACACACCTGGGAATCACTGATACAATCTGCTACATCACTGGACCATCAAGTGTATGAATCACGAACATGAGACAACCAAGTCAAAGGGAAATAATGATTCCCTCTGCTCAATCCAAGGCACCAAAAAAGAATGGAAACTGGAACCAAGATACACTGCCCTCTAGGTCATTCTTTTGGAATAAATGAGCTGATGTCAACAGAATAGGGCTCGTGATAGATGAGGCAATGAGGATCCTCAACTAAGGCATGAGGGAAAATAGTAATGTGACTAATGGACTAACACTAGGGATAATGGAAAAAGTGGTACTGAGGGGCAAACAAATGACTTCCCTTGTCAGAGTATAAAGTGCATGGCTGACCTGACAGCGACTAATTCAACTCCAAAGGGGATGGGGATAGTATGACTGGAGGCCAAAATGGGAAACACAGGATGAACGGTATGCAAATATGGATGTAATACTATGACATGATATAGTGGGAGGTGAAATAGACTCCATGGATGCAAAGGTGACTCATCGCGGATGCTTTGAACAAGGGTGACTCGATGATGTTTCCACGCAGAATAGGCCCGGTGGGGACCATGAAAACATGAGTAAGTGATGGTTACTCATGAAAAAAATTGACACATGAGACGACAAGCATAAAGGGAAGGTGGTTCCCAAGGTACAAGCATTGCATATGAAGAAATTTTATTTTGAGAGGCGACGAAGTGAACTTTCTTGGAAAAATGGCTTTCGGGTGAAGTGTCAAATCATCAAAAACTAAGAAAGACCCATTATAATACTCAATGAGATATTTCCAATGGTTCTCATGATTCATCAAACAAAGCTACTTGGGAATCGGGGTCTGTGATTTTTGGGAAAGTGGCCTTACTTGTCTAAATATGGCCTTAATGAATCTTGTAAAAATGGTTCCTGGTGAAGAATTAAGGGAAGAGGAAAATGCGAATGAACTACTAGAGGAGGTGTAGAATCATCCTCACCCACTAAGTCAAACATGGGGACTATGTTGACATAGAGTAGAATATTTGAAGATATGGTATCAAACCTTTACGATATGTGATGTGCATATGGCTCTTTGGAGAGGCCGGTAGGATAAAATATCCAAGGAATGGGAGGATAATTGACCATACCCAGATGCAATGGGATCTAGGCTGAGACTTATGTTAACTAATTGAGAGGATGGCTAGGGGAAAACCATCATGCCCCTAAGCATGGGATACTACCTGCAAGCATATGTGATGGAGAGGATTGATCTGGTATGCAAAGGTGGAAATGATGGCCCCTAGCAGGAGTTTAATGAGCGCCATTGTGCTTCAAGTGCTCGAAAAAGTGATTAAAGGATCTTGACCCAACTTGGCATGAGATCCTCCAAAGGATGATAAGGAGATGTAGGGGCATATGTGCCCCCCAAGTGTGCTATGGGCGTACTGGATGTATTTAGAGTAGTGGACTCCAAATATAGAAGGAAGTACGCACGATGGTGCATATCATCCCAAGGATAATATGGGTTAGTCATGGCTTCCATGACGTCCTCATCAAAACGAAAGATGGGGGCATGGGAGGAAGATTGACTACATGATGTGGTGACGGTACCTGGTGCATCATCCTCAGAAAGAAGGTTCACATATGCATCGTCTTGAATGGTAGATGACGAGCTGGTAGACAGAGGATCTATGGATGTTGAGACCTTGAAAGGTTTGCCTTCGATAGAAGCACATGCAAAAAACTTAGAAAGGTTTTCCTGTGAGGAACTCAAGGATGACGATAGGTAATGGATATGGCCTATGGTGTCTGTCATCTTGACATCGGGGGGAGGGATCACAATGGTGGGACCATAGTCCCCCTGTTTTGGTTTACTAGTGGTACCAGAATCCACCGGTAGAGGAGTAGGTATTCCACTATGAGTGGTATCGTATTTGCAAAGCACCTCAAGGCAATCATGAAATTCATCAAGATGAGGGAATAATGACCATGATGATCACATAGGAAACAAGGGTGATTTGTGTGCAATGTTCTAAGTTTCTTGGGTGGACCTGGCAAGTTAACATGGACTTTTGGGATATTTGACTCAGGGAACGTTTCATGAACCAAAGGTTTGAGATGAGGAAGCTCGAGACAATTATTGGTGGCATGCCGAACAACTTTACAAAAAGCGCATGAAGATGAAGGATTTGGGGCCTTAGGGGATGGAGTAGCTTGGGGATCTTTATCTTTCATTTCTTTCCTCTTAGCTTTGCCACCCTATTTGGATGCTTTCACAACAAGATTTGGTTCCTGTTGAGGTTGTGATGGAACTGAAGTAGCAGAAGGGGTTGTAGGGATCGTTGAACTAGGGTCAAAGAATGCTAAGGTCTTAGTTGATCAGGTAAAATGGTTGCAAGGGGATCGATGTACCATACTGGGATCCCCAAAAGTCATGTTAGGAAGCACCAACGAAGCCATGATAGGGACATAAAATACTCCCGGAGGGGGTAATCTCTCGACGGAATAGCTCCTTGATGGTTGAGACTTGGAGGAACAGTTCCTGGTGGAAACATAGGAGAGGCACCCATAAATGGAGGAGGTTCTAGGGGGTGGATCTAGAGGGCTCGACTGTGATGGAAACAACAAGGTGCTAAGAAGATCGCTGTTGATCAGATGTAGTAGACTGCTTAAGGGAAGCCCGTGACACTTGTAACATACAAACACTCATAGAGTTAGGCTCTGATATGGGAGGGGGAGGACCAAAGAAAACACCCAACAATGAGGAGTCTTTTTAGACTCTGGGTGAGACACCAATGAGAGGAGGCAAGGACTTCTTATTTGACTCTGACGAGATAATGGACTCGGGGGAGGTCACAGATGCCAACTCATAGTAAGTTAATTGATCGATGGTAATGATCTTCCCTTCATGGGGGAAGCACATCTTGCAGAACACCATAGACATGACAAATGACATGGCATATGTGTAACTATGACCTAAGAGAATGTTATAATCCAAAGGAGCATTAATAACCTCAATGTCTACATGGATAATCTTGCCCGCAAGGTTCACTAGAGAGTTGTAGTATGCCAAGGGGCTAGGAGGAGTGTCTGTCCCAAGCACGCAAAGTGATGGTGGAATGGGAAAACTCAAGTGACTTAAGTTGTTTCCAAACGATAGTGGACATCACATAGGTGGATGCACCTTCGTCAATAATGCATCGAGAGATGATGGCATTATGGACTCGAATTGGTATCTGGAAAGCAACAGATGAAGGCAATGGGGGATTTTCTGATGTATCAAAAGGGAAGACAATCAAATGATCTTCGGAAGGATCTACTATGCCCAAATAAGTTTGTAGAGCTTTCTTTTTAGAGGGGCATGACTGGAGGACTTCCAGCATCGACATGGCAACAGGTGATTGTGCCAAGTCATCTACCATACTATATGTATGGGAAACTTGGTTAGAAGCCGCATTATGGCATAATGGTCCCTTTGGGATCTTGGGAATGGCCTCGACTTTAGGTTGAGGAATCTGTGATGGACCTTTTGGTGTTGTAAGAGGCTCAGTAAATGTTTTGGTTCTAGACTTCGTGGCGGACGACGTCGATGGATTTTCATGTTGACATGACCGAGTTTGTAGGTTGATATTGGAGGGGTTAACCTCATCAGAGTTCATCATAAGGATCTGATAGTCACCAAGACCAGAAGGTTGGAAGGGATGGGCAGCTTGACCTGGTTGATGTTGAGCAGCTACAAATCCTTTCCAAGGGAAAATATTTGTAAGCACTGTTAGTTGAGATGGTTTAGGATTCTGAGGTGATTGTTGACCTTTAGAAGCTCTTTAAGCTTCCCACATTTGGCGCATATGGGGTAAGAGAGGACACTCATGTGTATAATGGCCATGTACACCACAACATGCACAAGGCATGTTCGTAAGAATAACCTTGTTCTACTTGGGATGGATACCCTGTTGCTGGCTGTTAGTGTTATGCTGGTTCCCTTGGGGTTCACTAGGTTGATTACCTTGATTACCCTAGTTACCCTTATTACCTTTCCCCTCATTCTTGTTCTTCTAATTTTAGGGATTGGTCGCTCTCTGTTGCGAAAACACTTGACCCTAAGGGGGTGGTGTCTGTTGGGGCTAAGGATGCATGGGAGGCTATGATGCTAATAATTGAGGGACTGAAGCACTTGATTGTGCATAAGGAGGAGCAATGGTTTGACAGACAGGTTGGGGCCCTGAAAACATGTTGCTAGCAGGAGGGGCATGAGTGTTAGAGGAACTGGTGCCCCCTACGGATAGCCATAACTTTGCTGAGTATATGGTGAAAGGTGTGAAAGGGTTCCAATGATACTGTCAATGGTGTGCAATGCCCCCAGTGCATTGACACCTCCAGGATGAGTGAGGTCTGTAATGACGGTATAGACATAACTGGATTGTGCATAAATAAGGTCATATAATTTGTAGAGCGGTTTGGAGAGCTTCTTCCTCAGTCTGAGGAAAATGGGACATGGCATCTTTTCTAATGGGTGATAAAAGGATCCTAAGAAACCAATCTAGGTAGAAACGGTCTTCGAAGGGTGGGGCATGACATGTGCTCCTCCTTCGATGCCACCCTTGAACATGGTCGGAAAGGGGAGTGGCAGAGGACTGACAGAATGAGGTCAATAACTTTGTACCAGTGTCATACTAGAGAGGTAACTGGAAATATGAAAGGAACACTTTAGCAAGCAATGTGAAAATGGAATGAGATGTGGCGGGCTGGTCTACATACCATTTTGCAGCGTCTCCAGTGAGCGCGTTGGAATAGTCGAAGATGAATGGAGCCATCAGTAATGGATTTGGAGGAACACCACAAGTGGAAGGATCAAACATGCTTGGTAGGATCCTCTCCATCATTACCCTCAAACTTTGGGATGTCTGAGGGAAGCTTAGTCGACATAGCTGGCCAACAAACATCATGGTGTATAAGGTCATTTATAAGCTAGCTAAAATATGGTAGACTTAACCTAGCCATAAAGGGGAGCATGGGGGCTATTGGAACAATTCCTAAGACTGTTTTTCTTGATGTGATCATTGGGATAGAACTAAAGCCAACACCAGGTTGGGTTCCCTGCATCAACTATGGGTCCAGACATGGTGACTATATGTGGTGAAGGCATCTCGAAATTAGATTAACTAGGAGAAGAGTTGGTATGGGGACTCGTAGGGCTATGAACTCGAACCTAACAGGGAGGGGTAATACGCCTAAGTGGAAACTAGGGGTGGAGGCCTAATTGTCTTCGTGATAAACGCCTTGGTGGCGTAATGGTGGTAAGACACACGTGACACAAAAATGACGAAGGGAGATAAAAAATATTCCTTTGTCTCAATGAGGGGAGATAAATTTATTATGTTAAGTCTTGGCTTGGCGGTGTCAACCAAGTGCCCTTTGCTTAAGGTGTGTTTGTGTGTGCAAGTGTATTTATTGATCAAGCCCAAATTGTGTTTGTAACAAAGAAAAAAGATTGCTGAAAATAAACTAAAATTAACAACAAAAAATGAACAACAAAAAATTTAACTAAACCCCACCCAAACTGGGTTTGCAAACACTGTGCTAGTTGGTGGTGAAAGCGACTGAAAAGCACACTAAAAAGGTCAATAGATCTAGTTTTCGGTGTGACTGGGATCAAGTGACACTAGGCTGCTAGAAAGTGGTGCAGCAAGAACAAAAAACCCAAGGGGAAGATCACTACAAAAAGATAGGGAGATGGGTGAAACACCTAGGGAAACCGATGAGACCCTAAGGCCAATGACCAAACAAGTTTTAATATGAAACTATTGATGGTGACAACCTATCTTTATAGATCTGAAATAGAAGGGTACAAATATAGAAAATATGGTTGAAATTGCTACAAAAACTCATACTACTTACTCATCTAAACCCTTGCTATAAAGGTGGAAGCATACTGGAAGCCCTAAGGGGCTAAATTCCACTTCGATGAGTAAATAAGAGTAGATCAAGGCCTAAGAGGGATGAGACAGAGGTCAAACAACCCAGTAGACAACTCTCGAAAAAACCCAGAAACGGATATGATAAAAACACGAAAACCCTAAAAGACACAGGTACTGACCTGTTTTTAGGGGAGATTTCACTTTTTGGGCTTAAAGGTGCACTCTGGCCTCTGGATCACACTTTTTGGGCTAAAAAGTGTGATTTCTACTCCGTGAATCCTAGTCGGTAAATCTTGGAAAACACTCTCGTCTTTGTTGTGGCTGGTTCCTGTGACCTGCGGAAAAGATCAAAAAGCTTGTGGAAGTCAAATATTTAACAGATCTAGGGTAAAAAATCTAGGAAACATTAAGAGATTGAAAAAATAAGAAACCCTAAGCCAAAAACTAAAGGTCACCCAAGTTTCTGGATGTGAAGTATAAAACTAGTGGCGTTGCTATTGCACAAAAATTGTC
>APFE030831470.1:0-13068 GCA_000404065.3 Pinus taeda
CATGTGGAGATTGTGACATGGTGGTTGATGGTCATGGATTGAGATGATTTCCAATATATGACATACCAATGGGGTGTATCCCTTGGTATGGTGATCTTGGTGACAGATGGTTGCCGGGGTGAGATATTGTCGAGGACGACAATGACTTCCAGTGGGGGAGGTTGCCAGGACCTGCGGTTCGTGCGACGGGCAGGATGACCCATGGGGGGGGCGGTCCCATGAGTTGGGCGGGTCGACCATCCTCTGGGCGAGACAACACATTATGAACGAGTCGACCGGCGGTTTGTTGTGGGTCGGCCGAGTGACACAACTCGCCACCCGCTCGTATATATTAGAGGGCGTTTGGAGGCAAACGACCATCAAGCATTTGATCAAAAAGTTCGAACAAGGAGTTCTGAAGTGGGTGGATGAGCTCACATGACGGGTGCAACTCGGGTGAGAACTTGTTAAGGAAATTTGTTCGGACAGTCGTTCGGGAAAGTCGTTCGGTCAGTCGTTTGGGAAATTCGTTCAGACAGTCCTTCGGGAAACTCGTTCGGATAGTCGTTCAGGAAAGTCGTTCGGGAAAATCGTTTGGACAGTCATTCAGAAAACTCATTCGGACAGTCGTTCGGAAAAGTCGTTCAGGAAATTCGTTCAGGAAGGTTGTTCGGACAGTCGTTCGGGTAGGTCGTTCAAGCAGGTCGTTCGGGTAGTCATTCGGGCAGGTCGTTCAGGCAGGTCGTTTGGACAGTCGTTCGGGTAGGTCATTCAGGCAGGTCGTTCGGATAGTCTTTCGGGAAGGTCGTTCGTGAGGTCATTCAGGTAGGTCGTTCGGGAGGTTGTTCGAGCGACCCGAGTGAGGTCGTGTGGTGACTTGGGTGAGGTTGTTTGGGTGACCAGGTAGAAGTCGTTTGGCGAATCGGGTGAGGTCGTTCAAGTGAACCGGGTGAGGTCGTGCGATGACCCGGGTGAAGTCGTGCGGTGACTTGGGTGAAGTTGAACGGGTGAACGGGTGGACATGTGGATGGGCGGTCGGGTGAGGGCGCACCATGCACGACGAAACGGTGAAGTGTTGAGATTGTGAATGGAGGTGTGTCTCAGTTGGAGGCGCCCGTGTGTGGCAACTTGGAGGCATGCCCGAGTTGGGCAAACGACATCATCGTGCGACGAGGTGAACGAAGAGTTGGTGAGTTGTGCGGTGACCGTGCGGAGGTGCCGATGAGCTGGGCAACTGAGTTTGCCGAAGTTATGAAAATTTGGCTAAGTGTAAATTTGGGGTTTCCCAAGATTTAACTTGTGCATTGTAAAAACGAAAGATTGTATAATATATTGTTGGGCAGACTAATATTGCAGGGAGTTGCCCCTCCCTTTATACTGTTGTGCATTTATTTTGTATAATGTTGTTGATAATGAATGTGTATGGGTGTTCATTGGTATAAAGGCACATAACATAATAATGCTTGGTTGAGAATCACAAACTAAGTAGGAGAAAGTGAATTAAGGCGTAGTCCATGTGCACGAGTATTGTTAAAAAGAAAGTGTTCGGTGGTGCCGCACCTCTCCAGCACAGTTGAAAGACCACCGTAGGCTTGGGGGTGTGACACCCCTTGTGGTGTCAGGTGAGCAGCTTATTCTGAAATTTCAAGATGAAAGAATGTTAATAGGGACTCTAGAAGTCTCGAAAGATGCACCCCGTGAGGGGGAAAGTCTCTAATTTACGGCGGGGCTGACAGAATTTCTTGTCAAAAATATTTAGTGTTGTTTTCTTTGTAATTAAAATGGAGTGGAAATATTTTTTCTACTCTAACAATTTATATAGTAATTCTATGTGTTTTTTTTTATTTTGCTTCAATGTTCATTTTCTTTATCATCGAATTCTTACTTTTTAATTTCTGTGATGTTGTGATTCTTTCAATTTCTTAGTTAATTTCTCTATTCTTTTTATTAACTCTAGTCCACTAAACTCTTTTTATAGTTGAGAAAACCTAATAACAATTGTTGCATCTTTAGCATTCAAATTTATGTCTTCTAGTGGAAAGGTATATGTTGCTATCACAATTAGGAATTGTGTTGTTATAATCTATGTTGCAAATGAAAAACTTCCATTTTGAGGATATTTATCTTCATATGATACCTCAATTATCTTGTTTTTTGGTTCCCCAATGGTTTCTACTTCAACTTTCATATCGTAATGTCTTTATCTACTATTTTCTCTCATAATGCTAAAATTCATGGTACTAGGAAAATGAAAACATTAGCTGCGATAATCATTGTTGCAGTAGTATTTTGCAATGATTTCCCTTAAGAATATAGATCCATAAAGTTATCACGTCATTTATTAGGAGTTTTTCTTTTTCTTTCTCTTCCTTCAGTTGTTGTATTAAAAATATAATATCATTAGCCCTATATTTAACCACATTATATTGCATTGAAATGTTGTCACTACTATAATATATTATTTATCTACCGTTTTTTTACATCCTTGAGTGCTCAAATTGGGAAAAGGCATAGATGGAGTTATTTTCTATGTCTGAGTTGGGAACCCTTTTTTCCATCCACTTGCATCAATTTATATGTTCTTATATCCATTTTAAAATACTAATTATAGTAAATTTGCATCTTATTAGCATTGGATTTGTGTCGTGACGTGGTCTCGTTAGCATCCAATCAACAGAATCCCTTTCAATCTCCCACTGCGATTTAACTCACATCTTGTTACTATAGAACTAGCATCTCATTATGTTGTTATAGACCCATTAGTGTCAAAATAATGTGCCTTATCCTCTCGTTAGCTTCCACTTATAGTGGACCCAAGTAAGTTAGGTCAACAAGGTTATTTGGGTTGAACATATCAGGTAGGTTAGTGGGTTGGATAAGTTATATGGGCTAGATAGTTAGTAGATCATATGGGCCAATGGATTAGAAGGTTAGGAAGATTAATGAGGTGCATTAGAAGTTAGGTGGCTTATGTGGGTTAGTGTATTATATGAATTTGAATGGTTATTTATATTGTTGGAGTAGATTAGGTAGGTATGAATAGCCTTTAGTTTCCTATTCTTGTCACTAGTTGAGATCATATCTTTAACTGGGTTTATTATTTCATTTAGTTGATATTCCTTAAGAAATTGCACACTAGTATTGTGAGGTTGTTTTCTTTATCTAAATCTATTTAAAGTTTCATTTGGCTTAATGAAATACTAACCTAAGTTTTCAATTAATAATTTTTATAGAAACTCAACTCGTGGGTGGGATTTCCCATTCATTGATGCAAAACATGTGCCTCTATAGTTGGTGGATCTATCTCAACTACAATGATCTCAGCTACAACAACCTATTTTAACTTGACTCAGATCTAATGATATTCTCATCCCTGACAAAAATTGTTCATGCAATGTCTAAGTAATTAATGGAGCAAGTAATTAGTCTTCATCTTAGGATTTATATTCATAGCATGTAGTATTCGATTTATTTCATATAAGGGCACTCCGGTCTACACAAGTGAAATTCAATCTATGGTTCAAGATATGAAATCTCTTTTCATATCGATTTTGAAAGATTTACCCTCTTCTTTGGCTTGTCTTCAAACCTCTCAACATGGGCATAACATGCTCATCTCAATTATTTGTACCCTCCAATTCTTCATTCAGTTTGCCCCTCTTCTTCATATAATTCATTATTTCCAAAGTAGAGTGTGTATACTTATGGAACTTCCAGTAGTACCTTATCAAACCATACAGTTCACTTTTATGTGGATTCATCATTATTATGTTTCCTCTATTGTTTGCAACAATATAATGACTTGATACTTCACATATGCCTAGGAAGGCCCCTACAACTTGCACCGCCTTTAGAGACCATGTCAAAGGAGCATGCAATGTACTTTCATCTTATTGGAAGCATTGTACTTGTTTTACTATTTTTTTTTTCAAGTTTTTACTAAAAGACTTGGACAATTTCATTCTCACAAGTTATTTTTTGATTCTTTGAATAATTCCATTATCAACTTTATTTGAATCAATGGGCAAATAAAATCAATGCATATTTCGAAAATTTTACATTTGATATTTGGTTCATTGCAATAGAGATTTTTTGCATTTAATGTGCATTTCATTATTAATAGTTTAAGATGTGCATATTTGAAATCATTCACTAACATTTTGGGCTTTGTAACACTACACTACCTTGAGCAATTAATTTTCCCAATTCTTATGTATTTTCCTTACAACCTTGCTTTGGTATCTGTGACTCCAAGAGTTTAAGTGTCTTCTTTTGGTAGTCTCACAAGTACTGAAAGTCTCCCCACAAGATTTTTCTTGGAGTATATTGTACTACCTTGGCCTTGTCATTTTGAACGCATTCATTTGCATGCTTTTTTGTCCATTTAGCAGCTTGTTGTTTATTGATGGCTATTCTCTGGTTACCAACCATTACATGGTTGTGTTTGTTACATCTATATATGTAATTTTTTTGAAATTAAGTTTCAAAATTTTTAATTTAATTATTAATAATTATTAAGTGAATGATGAGAATTTTCCAAAAAACAAAATATTATTAGTGATAATCATAAATACAAAATTGATATTTATCTTAAAAAAAATTATTCTTTATACTTTTAATTAAATTAGTTAATACAAAATAATTAGCTATATTAAATGAATTATGTTTTTTTTTATAGATAAACTGTATTTATATACTATGATATTAAACCACAATAATATAACAAAAACCATGTAATTAATCTCATGGTTAGGAATTTTATATGTTTTTATGAGTGCTTTATTAAACTAAAGCAAATAATCAACAAAATTTGAAAAATTACACCGTCACATGTAGTTTTTCACGTACAAAACGTCGATGACACAAAATCCCCGGCGTTTAAAATAGTCAATGACAGCCGTTTTCAGTTGAAATTTCAACCACAGTCCATATTTTGTAAATGTCAATTATTTTCTGTGTATAGTTCAATGAAGTTCACCTTCCTTGAATGAACAGGTCTGCTTGTAGTTTCTGTTGAAAAAAAGGTCTACTCGTAATTCGTCGAACTTATCTTGATTGAAGGTTCTATGGGACTGTCGACGTGGCCAGCTCTCAATCTGGTAAAGTCAGAAACTTCTGAAAATTTTGCAATTGCAAACTCTTCGCCGCCATGTGCATTTTCAATGTACCTCAGTCTGTATAGTATCCAGATGGATGGATCTTAATCACACATCCAATATTTATGGATTTCTTTTTAAACTAAGTTTAAATTTTGAATTGCAAAATTTGAATTTGAATTTTCCCGGCCATCGCTAATTTTGAACTGAATGAATTTGGAAGGAGCTCGGTAATTTTGATATCCATAAAATGTTTGAATACATGTGCAGTAGGGAGGGGGTTGATGGCTCAAGACATGGCATTAGTAGGGAGTGTTACAAACATTCTCTTCACCAATTTTGTAGGGAATGTAATATTTCAGGCACCAGAGACTTCATATTCGGAAATATTGTAGCAGTATTTCACTCTGGGTTCAAAAAAATTCCGTGCAAATAAAGAAAAATTGTGATCACCACGTAGAACGAATCCAATCTAAATCAAAACAGCAGAACCTCCATCCATTAAATGGTCGTTTCCAACTCATCTTGAATGGCCTGTTCCAGAGGACATTATGGTAGGGAGATTTTGAGTTGAAACCAAAGTATTATATGAATACAGGGTTGCAAGCTAAACTATTAACCGGGTGAAATGGCCAGTTTACCGCGTGATCAACAATTCCCAAAAGAAAATCAATTTATTGTAAGCGAATTCATAAAAAAATATTTTTGTTTGCAGTCCAACGGCATTGCATGTGTCTACTGATTTATGTTTGCAGTCGACTGACATCGCATATGTCCACCAATCGACAAATTAGCCATGTTGCTAAAAAAAAATTGAAGTTGGTTACTTTCATGGGCTTAATTTCAATATTCATTTCTTACAGTGTCCCCACGTTCTCTATATTTAAACCATGTATGAGTGAAAGTATATTCTAACTGTAGTTTGTAAGTTGAAATATCATATATATTTTTTATATTTTTTGAAATGTGCTTGCTATGTAGCCATGTTAGTAATTCTTCTAAACTATGCTTCGGCAGGAGCAAAGATTGCTAGAGGGGAGAAGGAAGCACGGGTAGTAGCAGTTCGAAATCGAGACCCAGTAGTTGTGATTGAAGAAAGACCAGCTTATTGCCCATCAATTCTACCTGTTTCGTTGTAATATACGAGATAAAATACCATAGTCTATGCTTTCTTTGGTGCTCTCTTTGCAGAGGGTGAATCTAATGATTGCAACTTAAACCGTATCAACAGCAATAATAGACAAGGAGCCACTATCGATGGCGATAGTCCCTGCCAGGGTTTGCAGGTACATTGCAAATTACTTAACAGCAAATGGATTGAGCAAGATTTGAAAGGCTAAGAACTAAATGATTATAAAAAAGGTTGAAGGCAAAGCCCATAATTTTGGAAGAATCCTCTGCTTCTAATGCCATCTTGAAACACATGCCTACAGCCCACCGCAAACTTGTTCGCTAAAATTATAATCCAAGAGGCCATCAACCTCATCAATGACATAACTAACTATTCGAGGGTGATTTACTCTGTCATAGCCATTTTCATAGTGTTTAGCAAATCAAATTTGCAACTTTGTGTTACCGCCACTTTTAATGCATGTACATATCATTTAATTTTGTTGCCTTGTTATTTTATTTTGTGTCACATATCTTAAGTTACTTTGTTGTCATTTGATGGGTACATGCCAATTCACATGGTGTGGAACCTCGCATGAGAGCCATGTATCTAGTGTTTGATGCTGTGTCTAAAACTACCCAACATATGCCTTTTTCAGAATGGCCATAAAGTGGCTTCTCTGGATCTCACCTGCAATGAGATCAAGTAGAACGGGAGTTAAGTAGAAAAGCCGCAAAGTGGCTTCTCTAGATCTCATCTGCAATGGGATAAACTAGGCAGCCTTTACAAATCAACTCAACTCAAGAAAAAGGTTGCAGGTTGAGGCATCCGAGCCTATCGTACTTATCTCACCAATCACTTTTTGTTCCTTATCTTTCGAAACTTTAGCTCATGAGAGGTTTGTTTTAAGATGATTTCTAGATGTTTGTTGATTTCGAGTTTATTTTTCTCAAGTTTATTTAAATTTTTTGGTGAGTTTCAGATTTATTTAAAATCTTTGGTTTGTGAAAGCTTATCGTAATGTTTTGTTGTCTGTATTCGTCTTCCCATTCATGCTTTGTAATTTCATAGCTTTTTAAAGCTTATCATAAAGTTTTGTTGTCTGTAGTCGTCTTCCCATTCATGTTTTGTAATTTTAAAGCTTGTCATTAAAGTTCATATGTGATGGTTCCTTTTTGGAAAGGGATATTATTGTGGTTTATTTCTTAATTTCATAAATTCATAAATTTAAGAGCTGTTGAGAAATTTAGAATTTTAGCTATTTCAAAAGTTGCTTGAACTACAAAATTTTAGATATTTTATAAAAATTTATACTAAAGAATATTGCATCATCAATATTTTATAAAAATTTATACTAAAGAATATTGCATCATCAACCCATAAATCATCTGGCTAATATTGCATGAAGCCCTTGCAACTAAACTAACATTTTGGAGAAATAAAAAGATTTTTATTTAATATATTTTCTCAAAATTTAATTAGCAACACAAGTTGCCTAAACTGTAGAATTCCAGGTATCTTTTTTTATTAATAATTCCTGTTTTTTTTAATAACTACCCTTTCACACCGATTTAATTATTTATAAAGAGTATTGCATCATTGAGGCATAAAAAATCTGATTGCATAGAGCCACTGTAACTAAACTGAAATTTTGGAGAAATAATATGATTTCTGTTTAAATATCTTTTTTCAAAATTTAATTAGCAAATAGCTTAAACAATCTCTAAAATTTTAGGTTGATACCTTTTGAACTGAACACACATATTTGATGAATTTACTCTCAAATTTTTGAGTGGTTCAGTTTCAGCAAAACACTTGTATTCATATAACTTCATCTATTAGAAGATTATTATACAAATTTATTTTCTAAATCTAAATTTTCAAGTGCAGAGATACCTCTGTTGCAAAACTCAAGTGCAGAGATACCTCTGTTGCAAAACTCGAGAATTTATAACGTCTATACATGAATTTTCTTTAGTAATTTTTATATTCATCTGTTTCTGAAACAAATTAATCTTCCGAGCACGGGCAATTATTACAGCGGTTTACACCGTCATAAGAACTAGACTGTGCCGTTCATTGTAAACTACAGCAAGATCTGCATTTGCAAGTACTAATCAAAGGATATGTAATTTATAGCAATATCTGCATTTACAAGTACTAATAATATTAAGCAGGCATGGGGCCATCCAGCAAGTTGTCATCGAGAGATAACTGTTCAAGATTTGAGAGAGCAGCGAGGGAACCAGGGATGTTGCCGGAGAAAGAATTCCGAGAGAGCAGGAGACCGATTAGGGACGTGAGATTTCCAATGGAGGATGGAATGGCGCCATGGAAGGCGTTGCTGGAGAGGTCCAAGATTTGCAGAGAGCTTAATTGGCCGACATCAGGCGGCAGAGTACCCTTATATCCCGACTCGTCCAGAGTCAATTCTATGACTCTCCCTCCATCGCATCTCAAGCCACAGGTGAAAAGCTTGCCAAAGGCAGAATCGCAGGGATCTGCTGAAAAATTCCAGGAGCTGAGACACGATCCGGCTTGAATAGAATTCACATCCACTGAATCCTTTAGGGCTTTGAGAGACTCTACATTCCCGGCCACTGTGCGCGCTGCGCGCTTCTCCGAACTGAGCTGAATATAAGAACTGCGAAAGAACAAGAAGAAGAGCGAGAGTGAGCGTGGAGCTGCTTTTGGAGGCCATGGCTCTTCCAGACCTTCAAGCTCTGCAACACATTCAATGGATTTTGAATCCCTGTAAAAGCTAAGCCCCTGTTACAGGAGAAAGGAAAACCTCACCTCACGTACTCTCAAGTGGGTCGATGGACAACAAATAAATAATGTGGCGTTGCAGTTGTAAGAGGTGGTAGACGGTGGTAGCGAGCTGCATGAGAGGTGAGAGGTGTCAGCTATATAAAAAAAACTTTGAAACGTGGACGCCTCTGCATAGACTTCAAACATCTGGCATGCTGCGCACTGCATGCAGGGCACGGAGAACAGGCACCAAAGAGAACTTAGGATAAAAAACTTAGGATAAATTAAGTTGCGCGCACACGGAGAACAGGCACCACGGAGAACTTAGGATAAATTGAGTTGAGCGCACATCGGGCCACGTGAGGCCGGCAATAAGAGGTTAAACAAAAAACTTTGGTTAAAGTTTTTTTGCACACAAAGTGCCTAATATAAACTTTGGTTAAACAGCAATTAACCGGTAGAAATTGACGGTCAACGCGAAGAGTAATAGCAAGTCAACGGCGTATCGAACGCTATAGTCCCTGCTATGCCGGAGGCAGGGACTAATAAGCATAGAAATGGTGCAGAGACCTTGTTACTGTATAGCGATACTATATTGAAGGTTGTGAATCTATCTATAAATAATCCAAATTAAGTATCAGTTATGTTTAAATATTTAAGTGTAAAATTATATATTATTTTACCATTTTTAAAAGTGTGTATAAAAAAGTTAGTTCAAAAACCAGATTGGAAAATAAAGCAGCATGTAAAGCTCCGTTTAGTTATATACCATTGCAAGAAAAAAAATGCATATGGGAAAGAAAAAATAGAACAGGCTACAGAGAGAATCACTGAAGTAATATATATATTAATAAGAAAATGTAAAATTAAATGATATGAAAATTAAAATAATTATAAATAATAATAAAAATTAATAATATTTTTTATTAAAATATATTATCAAATATTTGTAAAATTATGGTATATAAAACTATAATAATTAATAATAATTAATGGTAAAATAATTATTCCATTAAATTAAAATAAATATTTAATTTAGTTATATTATTGGATAAAAGAATATATGAAATGAAAAGTATTAAGTTTATGTAATTAAAAATATTTCAAAATATATCATCTTTAAAGTAGTTATGAATGTGTTGTTTGTTATAAATTAAAACAATTGTGTAAGATTTTAAAGTTTATAAAATATATTTATAAAAAAATTCCAATATTCCCAACATAATTACACACAAATGACAATACAAAATAGTGGAATCATAAATAGATTTTTACTTGCTCCTAGCTTAATTTTGAATCCTCACAACTACTATGAACTAAGAACATATTATGTTGGCTCTAATTATTTAGCATAAGCTTAATTTAATCCCTAATATATTTAATTTAATCCCTAATATATTTACAATCATATATATATATATACACACCACTCCTTCACTCCCTCCAAGCTTCCAAGTAACCCCATTGTCACTAATTGTCATCAACTTGTGATTAGGTCTAAGAATGAGCCAAGCACTAGGATTAGAAAGGCTTACTCAATAGCTGGGTGAATACCTGGATGCTATTGTAATAGGAGAGCTAGAAAGAATGTGAAATATTAAGAGCCATCATTTATTCTCCCTCATATATTGTTCTTGATTCTAAAAATTTCTAAATAAGCACAACTAATTTTTCTTCTGGCTATTACCATGTTGCATTCAAGTGTATAAAATATTAACAAAAATGATATATTGAATTTTCAATATATTAAAATCATTTTACATCAAAACTAATATAGAAAATTCGCAAGCTCTCTTACCCCATACCTATAATATTTATAATGATCTTCAAAACCACCATATACTACTATAGCAATACCATAAACATAACTTAGTGATTCACGAATTAAGATTACCAAGACTATCTTTTAAGGGCCATAGGATTACAAGATGAGATTCAAAATATTATAACATTTCCATCTATTTAAGAAATAATAATTCGTTTTCACCAAGGGTTGAAATGAAATAGACCTATCATGACTTACTAATTAATGGTGATTCAAAAGATTGTCCTAACTTTTTATACATAGACCTATTGATCTTACAGGTTCACATTCATTACAATTTCACTATTTCTTTGCATATAAATGTGCATTTTTATGTGAAAAATCTCTATGTTTATCATAGTGCATGAAGAAAGACCAAAATCATTGGCTAAAAACCATGATCTTGAGCTTTTATCATAATTGAAAATTGGTTATTTGATATTTTCCCCGAATCTTGAAATGTTTGAGAAGTTTATCCAATTTCCACATAAAATTGAAACAAATGCCTAATTTATGTGTATGTGTTGACATTCAAATTCACTTTTTCACCATATGATATATATTTTCGAATTGGAAAAAAAGTTATCTTCCCATTGGAAATCTAAATTTCTTCAATCTTCACCAAATCCACACAACATATTAACCTTACATGTGGAAATTCTTAATATGTCGCTTCATTGTTCACTGAGTGGGATTAAGAAAAAGTATATCCAATGGGGATTAATATAATTCCCCTTTCCTAGTCCTAATTTAATCTTGAGGGAGGATGCAAATATATAATATTGGATTTTATGATATATATTTTCCAATTGGAAAAAAAGTTATCTTCCCATTGGAAATCTAAATTTCTTCAATCTTCACCAAATCCACACAACATATTAACCTTACATGTGGAAATTCTTAATATGTCGCTTCATTGTTCACTGAGTGGGATTAAGAAAAAGTATATTCAATGCGGATTAATATAATTCCCCTTTCTTAGTCCTAATTTAATCTTGAGGGAGGATGCAAATATATAATATTGGATTTGCTCTTTATTAACATTAATGATCATTGTTAATCTTGAGGGTGGATGCAAATGTATAATATTGAATTTGGTCTTTATTAACAATAATGATAATTATAATGTATACGTGAGATGTGACAAAAAATACGTACAATATTATTGTATTTCCATATATATTGGAGATAACTTAGTCGAAAATCTTTCCTTAGTAGAATGTCTAAAACATTTGACATTTCGAACTTTGAAAGGAAATGTCATCATCAAGAGTGACAAATTATTTCAAACAATAAATATGTTTCTCATTGCGAAAAGCATGTACAAGAAACATTGGCTATGATTCTTCTTCGATTTTAATTCAAGAGACAAAGTATAAAGAGAGGTGGCAACATTAAAATTAATTTTAACTTAGATGACTGGTTTTGAGGTGTCCATGAATTTTAACACACACTATATTTAAAGTTATATTTGTGTTATTCATTTTCCATCATCATTCTTATGTGTACCTTATTATTGTTACAAATAGAAGTAATTATTTTCAATTTCTGAAAATAAATATGGTGTTTCGAGATGTTTGAGTTCTCAACTAAATTAGGGTTGTTTATATGATTCTACATAATCATTGTTTTTTGTTTTCATTTTTCCTAATACTGACTAACCTACTTGTCTCCTCAATATATTCTCTTTCATAAGAAAAAGAGATTACATACACATATTATATTGATATATAAACAAGTATATTTACCAAAATATTACATACACACAGACACGGGTGAATGTATGAAAGTGGGTTACAGTTTTGGGCCAAATGCGGGGATGAAATTTCAAAATTTTACTCTTCTATGGAATTGAAGCCCTAAAAATTCATATACGCATTGTGAAATTTGATTCTAAGTAAAAAGATAATTTGTAGAGAATTATGTTGTTATCCCAATGATATTTTGGGATAAATTTAAAGTCAACCAAAAGGTAATGGTGGTGATGGGAGAAATCCTCCACCTCTACCAACTCCTTCACCTCCAAGTTCACCTGCTACCATTGTAACCCGTAGGTGAACCATGCCATCCCCACCATGCGGCCCATAGGTAAACTTGGGGGATTTGAACCTAGAATCTCTTAGAACAAGAAAGTTCACTTTCACGACCATCGCTAGTTGATCTACCCTGAGGAGAATGATAGGGTGTATACTTTTAATATTCATATTATATGTTATTAAATTAAATTTGATTTAATCTATCCTTTTTATATATTCTCTAAATATAATTTGTCCCCAAACTTCACATCTGTATAAGATAAAAAAGAGTGATGCAAGTATTAAATATGA
>APFE030831477.1:0-14828 GCA_000404065.3 Pinus taeda
CCCCCCCCCCCCCCTAAAAAAAAAAGAGGAAAAAAGGGATAAGTGGCTAGAAGGGCCTACTCAGCTGTCTCCACCACTCCAAGCATAACTCTCAGTTCTAAAAATTTCTTTTAAGTGAAAGACTTGGTGAAGATGTCTACAACCTGCTGCTCAGTGGGGTAGTACTACAGTGATATGACTTGATCATAGATTAACTCGCGACTATAATGCATGTGAATCTCAATGTGCTTGGTCCTCTGCCTTTGAACTAGATAAATTGATATCTGAATGGACCCCTGATTGTCGCAAAATATGACAATCATAAGTGGATACTGAATACCAAACTTGGAGAGAAGTCCCTGCAACCAAACAGCCTATGTAGCTGCATTCACTGCACCTCTATACTCTGCCTCGGTTGTAGATAAAGTAATCATAGATTGCTTCTTGCTAGACCAGAAAAAAATCCCTGAACCAAAGGTGGACTTGGGTTCTTTACCATGACCAACCCAATCTGAATTTGTGTACCCAATCAGTGAAAGTGGGCAATCTGCAGCATAAAAGATACCAAAATTGGAAGTACCTTTCACATATCTAAGGATTCTCTTTGCAACTTTCTAGTGAAGCTCGTGGGGCTCCAGCATATATATGGAACAAACTCCTACTGAAAAATATATATCAGGTCAGGTGTGAGTAAGATACAAAAAAGTCCCAACCAACAGTTGATACAGTGTACTGTCCACCAAAGGTGTAGTACTCGCATCCTCAAATCTAATCCCCGAAAGAAAGGGAGATGTTTTTGGCTTGCATTTTGTCATTTGAAAGTGGATAAGTAGATATGGTGCATACTTAGACTATGCCATCTTGATCCCTGAAGTAGATCGAGAAACTTCAAGACTAAGAAAGTAGTGCATCAGTCCCAAATCTATCATGGAAAATCGATCATGCAATGCTTATTTTTCCAAATCAATAGCTGAGGTAAGGTTCCCTGTCATTAGTAAATCATCTAGATAAAGTGCTATCAGCAAAAGGGAGGAGTTATAAATGAGGGAAGAGTTATAAATGTATCCTTATGGCTGCTCCATATATATATCCTCCTTGATATCTCCATCAAGAAATGCACTCTTCACATCCATGTGATGAACTTCCCATCTATGAGAAGCAACAATGGCTAAAACTAGTCGAATGGAGTCCAGTTTTGCAACAGGTACAATTGTCTCTGTGTAGTCTATGCCATGTACATGTGAGTATCCTTTTGCAGCAAGTCAAGCTTTGTACTGAATGATCTCACCATCTGCATCAATATTTGTTCAATAGATCCATCGACATCGAACAAGATTTCTTCCTTTTGGAATTGGAACCAAGTCCTATGCATTGTTTTCCATGAGAGCAAAGTACTCTTCATCCATGGTAACCTCCCAAAGCGGGTTTCCAGCAGCCTCAGAGTGTGACTATGGATCTGAACCAAGTTCCATATAGAAATGTATGGGAAGCAATGGTTCAGTGACAGCCACGGCTTTAGGATCCCCAAATTTTTTTTATCTAGTCCTTCTCGCATCCGTAGGATCACCGACTAGTTCACCTGCGTCTTGTAGGGTTTTCTCTGACCAAGTTGGCAGCTAAGTTGGAGTAGCCATGACCTGCTCCTCATCCTCTTAATCATAACCAATAGGCTTCTCTAATGGATTCTCTAAAGTTCTCGAAGATGTTTTGGACTCCTCCTCATCAGTCACAACAGGCGGTTCCTCGGCAGTGTCTGCTGAAAAATCATGTAGTGATTCTTCTTCAAACTTCACACTTCGAGCTACAAGGAGCTTTTCAGTGTGATAGTCCAACAATTTATATCCTTTGACATTGTTAGGATATCCAAAAAAGATACATTCAACACTTTGAGACTCCAAAGCCTTCCTGTTTTCTGTTGGAGTGTGAGCCCATGCTCGCGAAACAAAAATGCGAAAGTGTGACACTTTCAGTTTCTTACTGGTCCAACATTCAAATGGAGTGGTGCCTTTTAATGCTTTGTGAGGAATGTAGTTTTGAATGTATGCTGCACAATTAATAGCTTCAGCCCATATCTTAGGAACTAATTATTTGGACTGTAGCATACAATTGGCCATCTCTTTTAACGAATGGCTTTTCCTCTCCGCGACACCATGCTGCTGTGGTGTATATGGAATTGTGTGTTGTAGGTGTATACCTGCATCAATACAAAGTTGGTGCACATATTTGTTGACTTAATCCCCCCCATTATTAGTACGGAGTATCTTAATCTTACACCTAGACTCATTCTCAGCAAGTTCTTTAAATTCTATAAGGCATTCAAATACATCCGATTTTAATTGCAGAAAAAATACCCAAGTGAAGCGAGAGAAATCATATACGAAGGTGAGTACATATCGATCCTTATTGATTTAAGGTTGTGGGAATGGGCTTGTGATGTCACTGTGAATCAGCCCAAGAGGTAAAGAAGCTCTCTGTGCCTTCCTTTTGTCAAAATTTTGCTCCGAATTCTTTCCAAGAATGCACCCTTGACATACACTGCTTGCGAATTTAACAGCAGGCAATCCTTCTACCATGTTTTCATTGCTGAGTTGATGCAAGTAATTATAGTTTAGATGGCCAAATATTTCATGCCATAACATGATGATATCACTAGATTGTGACAGAAATATAGTGCTAATAGATTTAGAAACAAAGTGGGAGAAGAAATACAAGCGAGAACTGTGATCTGCAATTCCATGTGTAAGTTGTGAGCCCATGGAAATGTCAGTAATCACTGTGGAGTCTAGAGTGAACTCCACCTTCCTTCCAAAGTTGGAATGAGTGATCTGATATATCAAGAGAAGATTTGTTGATAGAGAGGGAACATGAAGCACATTTTTGAAGAAGCCCCCTTCAAGGTCTACAATTCCTTCTCCACACACCTTTGCAGGTGTGGCATCTCCCAAGTAAATTGGGGATTTGGTGCTTTCTTCGATGGAGGAAAATTCATGTTTTGATACAGCCATATGGTTATATGCACCTTTATCAAGGATCCAAGCTAATGGAGTGGATGTGATAGCCATTAAAGCATGACCATCTCGTGCTATCCCTCTCCCATCTCCCATTCTGTTATCATCCTTCTTCTTTGCATTCTTAGGCACAATGAGATTGTGCTGCTGCAATTGCTTAGCCATCGCATCGATTATTTTCGTCATATAATTTTATTCGGGATGAAAGCCTTTGGAACAATAGCTGCAAAGTGTTATTTCATTCTTCTTTTCACCCCTAGGAAAAAAAGAGCTCTTTGAAGATTGTACGGGTCTCTCCTTCTTCGATTCATTAAATTTACCCTTCCCCTTTTGCTTGTCTCTTCCATTGCTCTTTGGAGCATCAGTAGCGCAAGTGATTGGTTCTTTGAATGATTGATGGCACCATTTGGACTAAATTAGATTTCTCTTGAGTCAATCCTGCAATGAATTCATTCAATGGAGGCATTTTCCATTTTTCCTGAGTCAGTTTAGATGCTTGAAAAGATGATACAAATATGGAATATTCAGGGCCTAATTTCAAGAGAATTGAAAGGATGAGTTGATATTCCTATTTCTTGACTCCACATGCATCAAGTTCAATGAGGAGGGATTTAAAATTGGTGAAGTATTCTTGCATGTTTCTGAATTGAGTTGGACTGAGGGATATGAGTTCATTCTCCATTTGATGCACTCTCATTTCATCCTGCTTACCGAATAGTCCTTCCAATGTGGTCCAGACAACATTGGGAGTAGTGGCTCCACTGACATGAAAGAGGAGTTATCTGGAAATTGATAGGGATATCAGCCCAATTGATTCATCTAATTTATTGGAATACTTTATCTTCTCCAATATAGAAGTTGGTTTAGTCTCCATTCCCATTGTTACCCTGTAAAGCCCTTTGCTTAAGAGGAGCAGAGTGATCTCTGTCTTCCATTCGAAGTAATTGAAAGGATTTGAAACGAGTTTGTTGGGCTGAGAGAAATGATCCGTTGTTGCTTTCCTTGCCTCCTGGTTGTTTATACCTACAAATGAAACCATGTACAATCCACTAGATTCGAACTAGCCTAATACCATGTAGAATTCATGCAGAAACTCTGAGAGATAAAGAATTCAAGTCAAATTAAACACAAGTAATTTGTTGATATTCAAGAGAGGAGAGAAATAATTTTATTCATAAGATCAATGTATTAAATTAATGAACAATAGTAATACATGAGGAACCAAACCTCTAATCCCAAAAGGAGGTGGTGATATAGACATTGTCGAATCTAGAAAACTAGGAAAAAACTAGTAAAAAGCTTGAAAAGGCTAAGAAAAGTTAAAGGGAGGCCTAAAATAGCAACAATGACTCAAGACAACCTATTCCAACTATCAGCCATGAGGAAAGCATGAGGGGTGCATTTCCCAAGGAAGGCAACTTTAAAACATGCTAAAATGGTACGGGGGACCAAATTCCTTGATTTAAGGGGGAATCTTCATGTGGGTTGCCAATCCTCAAATAACTCAAGTGGATGAGGTGTGGTTAGGTGTGAACGTGCACTTAGATGTCCAAATGGCTTAGGAAAGTGGTTGGACCAATATTTCCATAATATTAGGCCTTTAATGGCAAAAAAAAGGGAAAGTTGGTCCACCAAACTAGTTTACCAAAAACCAAGTGTGAACATGATTTTTAGTGCATGTGGCTAAGTCAAGGATACTTAGGCTAAAAAATAAATGAAAATGTTAGGATTATATTCCAATAGGTGTTGCTTCGCTACCAACAGGCCTATACGGTACCCCAACGGAGTCATGTAGGAACACAAGCATCACTCCACTACTAGCAAGCCTGGTCAGTACACCACCAGAGTTACTTGCATCATGTCTTTGCACAGGAATCCTTTATCTTCTTTTGCCTTATTCATTTTTTTCAAATTTTTCATATTTCCATATTTTCATTTTTCATTTTTCAAAGAACTATGTGTAGGCACTTATTTATTTAAGAGGCAGAAGAGGGATCATGACATATTGACAACAGAAGAGGTTGTTCCTTCAAAGAAGTATTTTATGTATACCACTTACATACTTGTTAAGGTTTTTTCCCTCACCTTACTCTACTTGATTGACATGACAATGGTTAACCCAAAACAACTGACTAGAGTAGGTGGTGCTAGTTATAGCACAAGCTTTGTGTTTTCACCAAGACTCACTCTAAACATAACGTATTTTTCATCAAGGCATCATCGACTAAAGACAACAAGTTCTTCATAAGAGAGAGGACAACAGATAACCAAATGTTGATAGTTGTACAAGTCCTCTTAGATTCGCTCATCTTGTCTCGAGAGCCAAACATGGTTTCACAAGAGGCTAACCTATAGGTATAGGGAAGAGAAGAAAGAAAAAAGAAAAAAGTAGAAGTAAAGAGAAGGAAAGACAAGTAAGCAAATCAAGAAAGCAAGCAAACATGCAAACTAGAATCCAAAGCAAAGAAAGGCAAGGAAGCAAACACTACTCCTACTCCTATGTTAAACAATGCATGGGCCTACTTACGTGAAGTTATATTTCCAATGTAGCCACTGACATATTGGCTATTCCACGTTATTGAAGGCATGGTTTGTGAGAAGCACAATCAAGAAAACCAACAAACATAAAGGATACAACCATGAAAACAAACATGCTCTGAGTTCTAAAACATCCACAAAAAACAAAAGAGAGAATGCACAAGACAAACATTTTGCAGACTTAACATGGTGTTGTGACACACTCCGTGCAGATGATAAACATGCACACTCCTTTTACTATGACATACGAGCAAAACTGAGAAATGCCAACAACCTATGATTTTCAAGTGCATTCATTGTGTAAGATTCCTCCAAAGCTTGAGTGATGGTCTCATGCGATTTGAGTGGAGGAAGCAAAATCTGGATGTTTGGTGGATCTTTAATGTGAAGTAGAGAGTGATGAGGAGCCTTGTGTGTTCCAACAATTTATTGATTGGAAGTGAAACCAACCTCAAGACAACAACGGCTTGACGTAACCATTAGCTCAGGTTGAAGTGCCTTGATAGCCTATAGGGTTTTGACTTCGTCGATAGGTAGATCATCAGAGACGAGTGGCCTAGACATATTAACAACAAGTGAATCAACATTGTGATTGAATGAAGAAGTACAAAGATCACGACAACCACGATCAAAAAATTCGGGATGATCACCGACATCCTTATGATTTCATGAATTGTGTAGATAGGTAGATGAGAAGAAAGGATGTTCACCCTCTGTGTTTTCAGAAATGATAGATGACAAATTGGAAGTATTTTCAAAGGAAGATGTGTCCTCTCCACAATGTAATGGCAGACTAACATCTGATGTGTCATGTGAATGATCAGAAGTAGAAACATCCAAAAATGAGTTGTCACAGGGGCAATCAATAGTGGCAGAATCACAAGGGATGTTAGGATAAAGCAGATGAGGCACGGATGGAAGGGATTCATCCTTCACCATGGGTCCTTCTTTAGATCCCCACACACACTCATCATGAATGATAACACAGGTTGGCTGAATAACACCAACTCTGTTGACAACTTGATCCTCGTTCACAATAGGTGAGGATTCCAAAATGGAAGAACACAAGGCAATACAATCTGGAGGATCAATGGAACGCGGGGGCGAATGTTTAGGGAATGAATCCACAGGACAACCAGCAGGCTTTCTAGACAAATATTCACATATATCAATAGAAGGTGGTGTGGGAGGATGTGACACTTGAACATATGTGTGTGTATGTTCTCCCACATCACTTTGCGGTGGTGGAGTTGTTCGATGAGGTGAAGGAGGAGAGTCACCTACGACAACAACTATGTCTTCTTGTGATTTCACAACTCCATCACTGAAGTATCTCGAGCAGGATTCAAATGATTTCAAGAATTGTGGATTTTTGGATATGTAAGGAAGATACTCAAATATTCCATCGAGAAATTCCCAATCAATTTCATCTTCGGGAAATTGGTATGCAAGATTACAAAAGCAGATGTAAAATTGTTCAATAGATTCATCAAGTGCTTTCTGTAATTTCATAATTTCTTCATTAAGTGTTTACAGTCAAAATGATTGAAAGCATGGTCTATCTTTTGCGACCAGATGAGAAAGAGAATCAATAGATTTTTCGAGCAACGTAGCAAATCAATGAATTTCATGTCCACAGAGAGTGTAGGTGAACAACGTGCAGGTCATGTAATATCCAAATATTTCATGTCATTTGCATGGGCCTAAAACACTGACCGCGTGGCTAACCAAGGCTATGTAGCCTCCACCATCATATGTTTTATGTGACAAGTTATCCCAGAGCTCTTCCAAGATTTCAAAGTTGTTTCCTTAAGACATACACTCCGGAAGAGAAACTATGTAGTTAGTCATGATAGGTATGTAGAGATTCAAAACAGATGTGAGGACTCAGCTTGTCATATCGCCCTCCTTCTAGAGCCAAAAATGTTGATGGTGATGGACCCACCAACATCAGGGGATCTCCCTGGTATGAAATCCCAATTAGACCTCACACTATTTAGTGTAGGAGTCCCATCCGGTATGATTGTTCAGTTGACATTATCTTAAATTTTTGCCTTAGCTCTTGCTTATCAGCACATGAGAGTGGTTTACCTTGTCTTTGAACAACAAGGCTTGCATGCCTGGTGAGTGGTGGTGTTACTTGTGTCAAGCTTCATTCACCATAGAGAGAGAGGATGGGAGTATGTCTCAAGCCAGATGGGAGGAAGACCCAACTTTGTTAGAAACACACAACACAACAGGACATGGGAAAATTATAGAGGAGGAATCCACACGGATGTGGC
This sequence comes from Pinus taeda, assembly GCA_000404065.3. Lineage (NCBI taxonomy): Eukaryota > Viridiplantae > Streptophyta > Pinopsida > Pinales > Pinaceae > Pinus > Pinus taeda. Next base: position 7,808 of record APFE030831477.1, read on the forward strand.
AGTCACAACAAACAAGGGAAGATAACGCGTGCAACACTTAGTGGGTCAATCTGTGTGAGTACCACAGTTGTTATAGTAATTTTACATGAAATGTTTTGCCTGATGTCCAGGGAGGTAACCAACATGGGAAGGACATCGTTGAAAAATTATACAACACATTTTCATTAATATATGTATTAGAAGAGTTGCATGAATTCAAGTGTTAAACACAGGTTAAAACAACATGTATTACAAATGTTCAAGATTAATCTTACAAACAGTTACAACATACGTGTGAAAACATGTTGGCCTGTTAATAGGCTTCTAGAAAATTTTCCAAGACACATTGCTACACCATACATCACTAACCCCATGGGCAGGGTGTTGGATCCACTACTCACTCCTCAAAGAAAAGATTACAGACTCTCTAGGCTATGTGGGAGGAGCTAAGGTGAAAATTTCCTTTTCATGTACAAATGAGGGCTATTTATAGCCAAGGGTAAAACTAGCCCTTGTCACTATTTCACTTTCATGACTCTTTAGATTACAAGTAGGTCCCTTGGACTTCCACGTTACATTACATTTATTTATAGAGTATGGCCAACAATAGTGATGTGGCTTGAAATGACTCATGACACGACTCGACATGACAACACTGGTATGTTCATGTTGCTTGTGGAGTGCATGTCGATCTGTAGTGTTGCTGAGTGATGGATGTCCCCTTCGTGTATCACAGCTTCACCTCTACATGGCAAGGTGCGCAGAGTCTTCAGTGGTCATCGGGTTGACTTGATGTTTCATGTGCACATTGCTCCTTAATTCTGTTTTGGCATGCTTGACATGTCCGTCCATTTATGAAAATATCTCCTTGAATGTTTGTTCATCCGTTCATCTGTGAACACATCCTTGCATGTTGCTCTATCCATCTGTCCATGGATGCATCTTTGCATGGTCGTCTGTTCGTGAACAAATCTCCTCGCATGCATCATTTGTTTGTTCGTTTGTTCGTTCACGGACATATCTCCTTTCGTGCATCGTTTTTTCATCCGTTTGCAAACATTTCCTTTTGCATGTACTCTCCCTATTCATCCCATCTATCATCACGTCATGTCTATTCATGTACTTGTGTCTGCAACCACTCATGATGAGATGACATCAAATCCATATACCTACTAGTCTACCAGGATGCATGTTCATTCGCTTTTGGATGTAGGTGGCCGACAGAGATGACAAGGTTGCGAAAATACACAAGGAAAGTTTCAAGATGGGATGTGGGCTATGGGCATTGCTGGTTAAAATTGTGCAAAAGTCACTGGGAGGTAGAGAAAGGCAATCTGGATTGACAGTTACTGTTCGCGGGATCTGGCTCGGCTAGAGGAAAAATCTATGCGATTTATGGAGGGAAGCAGTGCGGGTTGTGGGAAGGATTGCAATACAAAATCTTCATAGTTTTTGGGGGGACCTAGCAGCAGGATGTGGGAGCCTGGCAGCAAAAACTGCATAGTTCCTGGAGGGAGTTGATGGTTGGCGGTTGGGAGCTCCTAGAGAGAATACTGTGCAATTGGTGGGAGGCTAACCTGTTGACCAAATCTGTGCAGTTTCTAAGCTTAGCGAGCTACTGGGCTGTAGAGGGCTTGCTCACGAAATCTATGTAGTTTTCTGGGCGAGCAGTCAGCCGACTGACTAGGTGAATAGCTACGAAAACTAGGCAATTTTCCGAGGGAGACAGGGATGGGCACTAGGTGTGTGTCCGACCTATATGCATAATTTTCTCAGTCAGCTGAGAGGGTAAGGTCTGCAACTTCTACGAAATTTTGGAGGGGAGTGTGTGTCAAGGAGATTTCCCAATCAAACTTTCTAGTTTACCAAGAGGAGGGTTGATTGATTTGCTTCTGGACATAGCAACTTGAAATGGATTGTTGGATGTTTATACACTATTCAAGGTGACAGTCAGTCAATTCGATGGCGGAGTGGAGTTTTGATTGTTAAAGGGTGATCTGGTCATCAGAACTTCAACAAAATGACTATGTGTGTGAGCGAGTGAATTTGTGCTTACACAAGATTGCAAACACACACTCACATGACTTGATGACAAGACACCTCAAACCATTAAGACAAAATATACTCAGTGTGAATGACCGAAGGTGCGAGTGAAAAGCACAACGTTTGTGATAGATCATTGAATGACCGTGACAACACTTACACAATAGTACATACAACATTATATCTGAGTGTGATAGATGTGTACATGGTGAACACAATTGAAACACAACCTTAACCATCACCACAATGAGGTCGCAAGCATGACATAGAAATAAATATGCGGAAGATGATATTTCGTTGAACAAGTGAAAAAGAAGCATGACGTGTAGAAGCAACACATAAAGTCACTTTCCATGTTTGCCCACATGCATGTTACTGATGATATGATGATATGATAATGACAAGAAGTCCTACAAACTCAACTAAGAGGTGTACTTCAAAAGCTGTTTTGTACTAGGGAAAATTTTAAGGATGAAAATTTATCTTAAAGTTTAGAAACCTTGGCAAATCCCACTAGTGCATAATATGAAACCTATAAAATGTTTGGAGATATTTTTGTTAAAATATTCAAATCTATAATTTTTTTATATAGTCTATATATAATTTTTTGGCGATTTTTAGGGTAAAATAATTTGATTCTATAAAATTTGGGCAAAGCATTTTTACAAAAAATGGAAATCAACGAATCTTTCTTTTGGAAAAAGTATAGAAAATTATCACATGGGCGAATATTAGCCCCTCAAATTTTCCCTGTTTTGTACTTACCGTACTTACCCTCAAAATGATCATGCATCTGACAAAGTTTGCATGCGGTCCTGATATTTTCCATTACTTGGTTCCTTGGTCCTTCTCCTCAATCCTTGGAAGCGATTTGAGTATGTCACCTTTTCCTGTAGTCATTGAGAGGTAGATCTGTGCAATTTCAGCGGACAGTGACTGTGACTGGAATGAGGCCCTCAAAAGTTGGTCTACACAATTTCTACATGCAAGACTGACAAGACAACTTGGACAACACTATGCAGCTTTGAGTCTCAAAGCACTAATCCAGGAGAGGGGTCCTGGGAAGACACCTCTGCGCAATTTCTAAGTGCAGTGTAGTTGGAGCATTCTGCGCATTTCTAGAGAGCAGTGCTGGCTACGTGGTTTCAATAGGCAAGGGAGGTTGGTGTCTCTGTGCACTGTGGGGTTTTAGCAGGCAAGGGAGGAAGCTTGATGGTTGCATAAACATAGTGCATATTTCAGGGAAGCTAGATGAGGCTAGATTGCTTGGGAAAATGGCTAAGTGTGATATTAGTGAAACATATGCAAACATTGATAGGACTCTACTATGATTGCACACAAAAACTTAGTGACACAACATAGACCATCAAGAATACATAACACATACTTTTATTGATGCAAAAATCTTCATGACGTGAATGCATGAGGTGAGTGTGAAACATATCTCTGTGAAGACAACCATTCATATGCACACAATTCCCTTGAAGCGAGACAACATCCCCTTTGCATGACAAACAACAAACCTTATGCCCAAATATGACACATGCTGCATGAAGATGAGAATGCAGAAAACTCTTAATACCAAGGAGGGGAGCTTGAAATCATCAACTTACTAATCAAGCGACCAAGGATAATCGATCGCAAGATCCTTGGTAGGCTCCGAAATTTGCATGGGAGCCAAAATTTTGGATGGTGTTATAGTCGCTACATCAGGATCTAAAGATGACAATCCTTTATAAGAGAAAACTTTTTTGGTGAAGGAGATTATGTGTACCTAGTTACTTCAATTACACATGTACATCGTGAAACATGGATAGTTAATACAATCTCATCCTTTCATATGTTTCATCATAGGGATTGGTTTGTGAGTATGAAATAGTTGATGGTGGCTATGTTTTCATAGGAAATGACTTGATAGACGAATTCATAGGAGAAGAAAAATTTAAATCGAAGCTCCTAGGTGGAAGGATTACAACACTCCTTGGTGTTTTGCGCATCATAGAAATAGCCAAAATTTTGATTTATGTAAAAAAATGAGTGATGTCAGTGTAAAAATGGTGTTTGAAAATGATATCTGTATATTGGTTTGATGAGAAATGACGTCACTAATAAGACCTCATATTGAGACTATATAATCTACCTAAAATCATTGTTATTGATGGGTACAACAAATATATTGTTCCTAAGAGTGGAGTAGAAGAAAGAAAGATTCCAACAATCTTTGGAGAAAAGAATATGTTGTGAAATTAAAGACTAGGACATATTAAATAGAAGGGCCTTTGAGTATTAGATGACAATGGTATATGCTATTGCTAATTTCTCTCTAGATTTTTATTTTTATAAGCATTGTTTATATGGGAAGTACAATCGAGCAAGATTTTCTGTTAGTTCTATGAGGTCAGAGGGAATATTACAATTGGAGCACAATGATGTGTTTAGACTTGTGTTTCTTCCATCATTGGGTATATATGTGTACTGAGATTCATTTATATATGACTTAGGAAATACATGGATTTATTTAGTTACAAAGAAATTTTATGTTTTGAAAATTTCAAAGAGTTTAAGGCTCTTGGAAAATTATGGAGAATAAAATTTAAGTGTTAACAAAAACTGGTAGAGAATTCTATGGGAATTAATTCAAAGAATTATATTATAAATTTGGTATAGAAAGAAAAAAGACCACTCCATACAAAACTCAACAAAATGGAGATGTAGAAAGCACGAACAAGAGGTTAATCAAGAAAGCAAGGAGCATGGTCAACCGTGCTAGGGTAGGATAGGAATTCTAGGTAAGGATAATGGATATCACATATTACCTAGTCAACAGATCACCCTCATGAATTTTGGATGATATGACTCCACATCAGGTATGGATTGGTAAGAAACTTCTCATAAACATATCAAGGTATTTGGATGTGACGCTTATATACATGTTCTAAAGGAGTGTAGGAGAAAGGTAAATAAGAGAGATGGAAAGTCTGTCTTTATTGGATATAAACATGGTATAAAAGCTTATAATCTTTAGGAGCCAAAAAATAAGAAGGTATTGTATAATTCACATATGGTATTCAAAGAAGTTAGATATATTGTCAAATAGGAATTCCCACCAAAGGAGAGAGAAAAATAAAAGGGATATATTTTGAATTAAAGAATGATGAATTGAACTCTATAGAATAACATGAATTAGGAGAAGAAGAACCATAGGCTATGGCACTGAGGAGATTGATTTGGGAAAGAAGGCAACTATAATGGTATATTCTACCTAATTTCTTCTCAATTTTTCCTTTCCTTATTACCAATGATGATCATAAAACCCTTGGGGAGGTAGTTGATTTTGAGGATGGAAAAATTTGGAAGAAAGCGATGATTTGAGAAATGGTAGCCTTGGAAAAAAATGAGATTCAGGTCTAGTGGAGTTGTTAGTTTAAGGAATCCCATTTGTATAAAATGGATGTATAAAAATAAATTAAATACAAAAGGAAAAGGGGAGAATTACAAGGTTTAATTATTAGAAAAAGGCTATTCCAAGGTAAAGGGAATTGAATTTGGTGATTTTTTTCACTCCTGTGGCTAAGTTAATTTATTCTATTACTATTTATTTTTATTTTGATGTAGAAAAGATGGATGTGAAGAAAATAATTTCTACATGTGGATCTAGAAGAAGAAATACACATGAAGCATCTAAAAGGATTTGTTATAAAAGGTAGGAAAGAGTTGGTATGTATCTTGAAAAATTCCTTATATGAGTTGATGCAATTACCAAGGATGTGGTCTAAAAAATATGTTACTTATAATTTCGGACATGGTCTTATGGGGAGCTAAGTGGACCACTGTATCTATTTCAAAATATTTCATGATCATGTTATTTATTTGGTATTGGATGTGTATGATATGTTGTCGATTGTAAATGACAAGGAAATCATCCAAGAAGTGAAAGATGACATATCTTACGAACTTGACAAGAAGGATATTAATGTTGAAAAATTTATCTTGGGGATTGAAATTAAAAGAGATTAGGCAAATAGAAAACTCTAGTTAAGTCAAAGGAAGTATGTTGAAACAATATTACATAGGTTCAATACACAAGAATGTAAACCATCAAAGATGCATATCACTGTAGGTGTTGAGTCATCTATAGATTAGTGTCCCAAGACATGTGAAGAGGAATAGGAAATGTCTAGTATCCCATATTCTAATCTGGTTGTATGCTAATTACCCTATCCTAGGAATTTTAACGACCTCACCACTACTCCCAACAACAAGAAAGATATGGCTAGTGCCCAATGGGAATTTCACAACAGGGTTAATGATGTAGTGTTGTTCAAGCCATCTCTTCAACATTCCATGGTTCCGACCACCTCGATGGCGTTTTTCATATGGTTCATTCACTTTCATGTATGTTGAGACCATTTAGTAAGAATTCAATGAAATAGGAGGAGCAATCATATGCAATCATCATAGAACATGTATATTATTATGTGCATGTGTTCCTTCTTTTGGCTATTTATTTTGACTTTACTATCAAAAGTCTAAGTCTGAACTCAAGTTTTCCAATAGAACACATTTTTGTTTGCCTTTACTCTCCAAAGTTTGAGTTTGAACTTTAGTTTTGTTTTCAACTTGATTTTTGAGTTGAATTTACTCTCAAAAGTCTCAACTTGAACTTGAGTTCTATAATAGAATTCTCTTTATTTTGACTTTATCTTGTAAATTATGAGTATAAATTTGAGTTTTCTAAAGATACCATGATTGAAACTGCAAGTTACTTCAACATAGAGCATAGGAACATATATAGATTGATCCACATCCACAATTTTCGTGGTATCAATGCACATAAATTTATGTCTATGTGGTATATGCATGTTCACATTTTTATATATTTGTCTGTTATATGCATATTGACATGTATGTATATTGGTTTATATATATATATATATATATATGGACATAATATACGATGTAGACAAATACATGTATATATACTACGTAAATAGCAATC
>APFE030831477.1:15040-41041 GCA_000404065.3 Pinus taeda
AATTTAAATTTAAATTTATTTAAATGTAAAATAATGAGATAATAAATATTTATATGTGAAAATAACCTAGATATATAATGATGGTATTGTTGAATCAACTATGAGAGTGTTTCTCTTAAATTCATTGCTTTTCTACTTACATGATCATATCTTTCTAACATGAAGTAAATTAAATTCTTCATCACAACAAAACAAATCTATATTAGCTCATATTGTTATAACATATCCTTATTAACTGCAGGATTGGAGGTTCATTTTAATATTAAATTATTCTTTTTACCACAAGACAATATAAAAGTTATCAAGGAATATTCCACATATTCTAACCACTCTTATATGGTTTCCTATCACCCTTCCCAGGGTAAAGTTGAGACGAGGGGACCTTTTTCTTTCTTTTCTTTTTTCTCATTAGTTTTGTGCCTGGGGTTTCACCAATTCATTTTTTCCTCTTAAAATGTTCTTTACCTTACCATCTATTTCAAATAACATGTTCATAGATATTCATTCCGCTAATTGGTAGATCACATTATTTATATGTTAAGAAGTAACGTTTATACACGTCCATTTATGGTGACTATTGACTATTTAGAATAATCCATTAAGTATATTGGGAAATATGAATTGGGAATCATCCTAGAGACATCATACCTTTAAAATGATCTTCCCATAAAGATATTTTTACATCTTAGCATTGGTCACTTTGAAAATTTCCAACAAAAATATTGTTATACCTTCTCAAAGGAACCATTTTCTAATTCCCCGAGCAGGTCACTGGGCCAATTAGAAAAAACATCCTGTGATTACTCATAATATATTGATTATGCCCACTTGAGAAATTCTGATTTTACTACCCATAATAAACCATTAGGAAAATCCTAGAAATCCATATTTAAAACAAAAAATAATCCCATGAGGTTGCTTAGAATATTATCATCAACCAATTTTAAAAGGAAAATATCGACAATCCCTAATAAGTGATCGAGCCAACTCAAAGTGAAATATTTTGATTACCTTCAATTGGAAAACTTAAAAGAGGTACATTTGAACAATCTAAACCAGGCATCAAGTCAACTCAAGGTAATAATATTCAAATGTTCCCAAAATATTAGCAAACTAGCTCAAAAGAGAAACAACTGAATGTCATTGATGAGAATGTGAACAATTCAATAATTAATTGAGTCAAAACAAAAGAACAATATTCAAATATCCCCAAAAGATTATGATACTAGTTCAATAGAATAATGTTTCAATGTCCCTAATAAGCCATTGGTTAACTTGAAAGACCAATGCTCAAATGTCATTGATAGCCTCAACAAGGCCTCTTTAAAAAATGCCACTTCTAAAGGTATGGCCATGGGGCCATATCAAAAGATCCCATTGAGGCTTCCTCAAACATGTGCTTGATGTAACAAAATAATTCATTGGGCCATTTGATAAAAAACTTCCATCAATGACTCTCAAATGGTTGTCCTAGTAGGCTATTAAACCTCTTACCAACCAAATTCTAATTAAAACACTTTGAAGATAATATTATGAAGTATGGTAAATGGGAAAGCGATAACACCCGAACCCCTATTTAGGGGGATACAGTGGGGAAAATCATATCTTACTTGAGGGGTTAATAAGGAGATGTGAATCCATGTATGTGGGGTCTTAGAGGCAACATTCCTTGAAAAAAAATTGTTGGTTTTTTGCATCCATTTCTAGTAGCTTTTGGCGCATTTTCTTTTCTAGAAGCGGTTTTTGGTGCATGGTTGGTTTTCCCTTTGTTTTATTGTTCTAGTTAAGGAAGTACAATTTTATTCTAATCCAAAAGTAAATGGGGTGATGCTTTATGTATGTTGTGAGATATATATCATATTATAATTGTAGAAATTCACATTGTAGATCAACAGATTATGCAATATACTAAAACACAATACAAGATCTACTTCTACAACACTTTGAGGAAGGTTAAACAAATTGAGCAAGACCAAGAGAACACATATAACTGAGAATGAGAAATCAATCACACATAATACAAAATAAATAACCCCGGGAAAGCCTCGACCTAAAACCCCAACTTTGTATTACAAAAAGAATCAGCTCTCAAGCTATCCTGCTCTCTCTGCAACCCCTCTGCTGCTCATAGATAGTTAAAGGCCTCTCTCAAACCTTGTCCTCTACCCTCCAAGCCTCCTATTTCTTTGTGCAATTTTCCTTGGGGTCCAGTGCAACCACTTTTGTGAATTGGCCTCTCTACACACTCACTAACCTATGATCTAACTGTGGAATCTTGAAGGATATAAATCCTTCTCCATGGATGAGTTTCCTTTATAGGAAAAATCCATCCAAATGATAGCACAATATCCCTCCTATGATCTTAACTAGGTCTCTGTATGAACTGACATGCATGAGCTAATCATGAGAGAATATTCAGCTATTTGAAGTGCAGCAGTTATATGCAAACATGCATTAACTAACTAAACTCACATTAATTTAAAAAAACTGTTTAAATCAATCTAACTTGACTTGATTGTGTTAACTGATCCAACTAATTACAACTCAAATTAGAACCCATCCTTATCTCTTTAACTGATGGATAAATTCCTCAATTAATGGAAAAACTGTTGCATGTCCTCACACAGAATTCATGTTTGATTTCTCACAACTAATTAGCTCACGGTGAATTAATTTATTTATTTTCAAATAGCTGTTAAGTTCAAATTCAAATTTTACTTCACTATTTTAGTCTAGGGACTGACTAAATTTGGAATCCATCCAAACTTCTAAAAATAGAATTGCTATTTTTAGCACTTCCATTTTTCATTTTGTGTTTCTCAATCTAGCACTGGTACCCAAACTGCTATTTATAACAGTGCTATTTTTAGCACTTATATTTTTAACATTTCTTGTTGCTATTTTCAATAGTCCCTCTCAACAAGAAATGCATTCAACTCGAACCTGATCCTGTACCTTTGGAACGTTCTACATGCAACAGTTCTCCCAAGTGTGGTTGCTCCAACAACTCTAGAAACAAAAAAAACTTCCAACTCACCTCTCTGTTGGGCTAGAAACATACTCTAAAGTTGAAGCTCTACCTACTGCTGAAAATTTCTCCCTCTCTAAGCTCAGAGCTACTGCAACACTCCATGCATATCGCATTGTTGCACACCTCTTTGTGCCATCCTGCACTGATGCAACACTCTTGTGCCTCTCGCATTGTTACAGCCTGCTAGCTCTACACTGTCTTGGGACTCCTGCACTGCAGATCTCTCTACCGCTCCATAGGCATATGTCTCTACCCATTCAGCGAGTCCTGCTACTCCTCATCGAGGCTCCTGTAGCAAGGTCTAATCAAAGAGGCTGGGTACCTCAAGGATCTTGCACCTATTTCAGCCTTCCTGTGACTATCACTTCACATCGCCCCACCTCACACCTAGAGGTATGGCTACATGGGATCCCTATACCAACTTGGCTTGAAATTTCCCCCTACGGGAGGCCTCTACATGAGTGAATGCCTTTACTCAATCTCCTCTCATCATCTCCAATTGTCGCTCCTCCACAATTGTCTGAGACTTCTTTTGGGGCTGCATGTTGAGAGGTAATTTACTCTCCCTCTCAACCACCAAGTCTCTAACCTTTGTCTTGCTCCTCAAGGCTTTGCATGCATCTTGTACCTCAGGGGCATACAGGGTCTTGGCTAGCACACCAATATGTTTCATCTTTCCCACCGTCACAAAATTTTCTAGAAAAAGAGCTAATTTTAAATCAACAATATCTCCCTCATCTGAATTCTAATTCAGTCGATTTGTTTTTTGAATTTGGGAATTTTTCCGAAAGGAATCTATATCTGCTATTTGTTTCTAAAAATTTTGTACAAAAAATTCAGATCTGCTCTAAAAACTCGCGGCCCAATTTTTCTTTTACTTCGAATTTTCTTCTTCGTATACTATTCACTGCTTCGATCACCTTTGCTCTGATACCATGTAGAATTTTTCTACAAATCTGCTAGCTCTAATACCATGTAGAAATTTCCACTATAGATCAACAAATTATGCAATATACTAAAACACAATACAGGATCTACTTCTACAACACTTTGCAGAAGCTTAATTGAATTGAGAAAGATCACGAGAACACATATAACTGAGAATGAGAAATCAATCACACATAACACAGAAGAAATAACTCAGGAAAAGCCTCAACCTAAAACCCCGACTCTGTATTATCATATAAGTGGAAATATAGTCCGAATTACAAAAAGAGTCAGCTCTTAAGCTATCTTGCTCTCTCTACAATCCCTCTACTGCTCATAGATAATCAAAGGCCTCTCTCAAACATTCTCCTCTATCCTCTAAGCCTCTTATTTCTTTGTGCAATTTTCCTTGGGGTCCAGTGTAGCCACTTATGTGAATTGGCCTCTTCACACACTCACTAACCTATAATATGACTGCGCAATTGAAGGATATAAATCCTTCTCCATGGATGAGTTTCCTTTATAGTAAAAATCCATCCAACGGATAGTACACTATCTATCATCTGATCTCAACTGGGTCTCTATCTACTCTGACATGCATGAGTTATTCATGAGAGAATATCCAGTTATCTGAAGTGCAGCAGTTATATGCAAGCATGCATTAACTAACTGAACTCACATTAATTTAAACAAACTATTTAAATCAATCTAACTAGACTTGACTCAGTTAACTGAGCCAACTAATTAAAACTCAAATTAGAACTCATCCTTATCTCTTTAATTGATGGATAAATCCCTCAATTAATGGAGAAATTGTTGCATGTCCTTACATAGACTTCATGTTTGATTTTTCACAACTAATTAACTCATGGTGAATTAATTAATTTATTTTCAAACAACTGTTAAGTTCAAATTCGAATTTTACTTCACTCTTTTAGTCTAGGGATTGACTGAAATTGGAATCCATCTCGAACTACTAAAAATAGCAATGTTATTTTTAGCACTTCCATTTCTCATTCCTTGTTGCTCAATCCAACACTGGTGCGCAAACAGTTATTTATAGCAGTGCTATTTTTAACACTTCTATTTTTGACATTTCTTGTTGCAATTTTCGACAATAATATTGTACAAAGGAATATATATTGAAAAAGTCTTAGTGGTTTTCCCAGTTTTGGTTTCTAGGATAAAGTTTCTATCTTAATGTGGGGCTTATCATTACACCTTTTCTATTTTATTAAGAACAAATTTGCAGTGATTAATTGTTCAGGGTTAAAACCTACATTTGGCATCAAATCAATTTTGGGTTCAAGGGGATGCATTTGTGTTAGGTTAAGGGGTCTGGCTCAATCTTTTGGTAGACCCTATTATAGTGGCAGATCTAGAGAAATAATTCTTGTGGTAAGGAAATGGTGACTAGTTCAAAGATAGTTATAGAGAAATTCAATGAGTTGAGTTATGAGCAATGGTAGCCAAAAATGGAATATTTTTTGGCAAACAATGTTGGATGCCACAATTATACTGAGAGTGGAAGTGAGTCACTAAAATGCTAATTTTTACTTATTTAATTCCATTCAAGCATCATTAAACATCAATATCATAAAATGAACAAGTAGCATGATATATATGTGGAAACCCTTATAGGTGAAAACCAAAAAACGTCTTTATATGAAAGAACTTGTAGCCACCAACCTATTATTGCATCAATTCGTAGGTGCTAACTTACAAGAGAGACCAATTCGATTTGTGTTGAAAACTGAAGCAAGAAATTCTTAATTTTATTTTGCCTTGGTCAAAATGAGAAAATTTGAATTTCCATATTTGAAAACAAGTTAGACGTAGTTACCTAAGGTGGCATGGCTCTTATCACTTAGTTAGATTAGAAAATTTGAGTTAGAGGAGTTAGAGTTCAGTTAAGCATGTGTGATTGCTTATTTGTAGCAATCAAGGTTAGTTATTTCAAGTTGTTTTAAGTTAAACTAGTTCTAATTGTCGGAGGAATTAGTGGAAGGTCAGTTGTGCAGTGGGAATTCAGACTAATTCAGTGATCATCTAATTAAATGACCAATTAGCCTAAAATATCTAGTACATTTAGAGAATTCAAGTTCCCTAGCGATGGTGGAGATTCCAAAGAAGTGTAACATCAGTTGTAGACCAGTTTGGAGTGTACAAGTGTTGCATGCAGTCAGATGATCAACCTTGGGAATTGTACAATCATTTTGGAAGAATTTCCTAAATAATAAGGACCTAATTTCTTAGGAATTATGCAAGGAAATAGGGTCTTAAGTAGAGGAATAAATTGACTATTTTTTGGTCAAAGCTTCCCAATGAGAAGAGAGATTGGTTATTCACTTGTGGGTAGTGTTCAGTTGAGAAAAGGAATTGTAATACATCTCTCTTCATTAGATTAATGCAATAAAGTAAAGGGGTTTTTTAGCATATTGATTTCACTAAGAAAATATTTTTGGCATGTGTGGCATGTGTGTTATTTCTCATTGCATGTTTATGATTGATGTTCTAAATTTTGAATTGAATTCCGCAAAGTAGTAGAGTAGGATTGTACCGTGTGATTTTGATTAAAATTTCACAAGCAATCATAAATCTACATCATAATTTCTCGATACCATGTAGAAATTATGATATATATTTGAAAGTACTGATGAAATTTCAATGAAAAGCACAAGACACAAACCTACTATATTTCTCTGTAGAAATTAACTCATAATTGATAACATCAATCACAAACATGCAATGACAAAGAACACACATGCACACACTATTTTTCCAGGGGAAATAAATCTGCTAAAAGCCCCTTTGCCTACTTGTATTGATATTATGAATAAAGATGTATTAGAATTTCTTTTCTCAACTGAGCACAAATTGCAAGTGAATAACCTATCCCTCTACTCAATGTGAAGCTCTCACCTAAACTTAGTCAATTTTTTCCTCTTTTCTTGTGAAATTCCTGAGAAATTAGGCCCCTGTTATTTAGGAAATTACTGCAAAATGATTTTTCAATTCCCAAGGTTGATCATCTGACTGCATGTAACACCTATATAGTCAAGACTAGTCTACAAATGATGTTACACCTTCTTGGAATCTCCAACACCACTAGGGAACTCAATTTCTATGCATGCACTAGTTATTTTGGATTGATTGATCAATTAATTGGATGATCATTCAGTTAGCCTCAAGTCCCACTACACAAATAACCTTCCACTAGTTTCTATGACAATTAGAACTAATTTAACTAAAAACAACTTGAATTAACTAACCTTGATTTCTACAAATTAGCAATCACACATGCTTAAATGAACTCTAACTCCTCTAACTCAAATTTATTGAGCTAACTGAGTTACAAGAGGCATGTCTGCTCAATTAATTGCACACGAGTTGTTTGCAGATGTGGAAATTCAAATTTCCTCATTTTTACCAAGGAAAAATAAAATTGATAATTTATTGCTACATTTTTCAACACTCCCTCTCCAAAAGAAGGGATTATCAACCACCCCTATCTGACATATGTGGAACTCGAACTTCCCTCTTAACAAAGCCTTTGTAAAAATGTCATCATCTTGTTCCTCTATCACAATGTATTATAACAACATGATCCGCCTCTACACACACTCCTGTAAATGGTGATACCAGATATCTATATGTTTGGATCAATAGTGAAATACATGATTCTTAGAGAGCTTGATGTAACTCTGATTATCACAGTAGATCACAATTGGATCCATCATTTGACCAAACCATCTGAAAAGTATCTTTCTCATCAAAATTGCCTCACATGCTGCTTCAATTGCAACCATGTATTTTTATTTACCGAGTTGAGTGCCACAAATATTTGCTTCCTATTGTACTAAGAAACAAATGTGGATCCAACACAAAAAATTCCATCTGATGTACTCTTTTGGTATAATGGACTCCCTGCACAATATTTATTTGTGAAGCCACACAACTTCACTCCCTCTATCCGTCTGTACCACAGTCCAAATTGGGTAGTGCCTCTGAGGTGCCATAAATCATGCTTAGTTACCTTCCAAAATAATTTGGCTAACCTAACCATAGCTTACCTATGTTTGATGATTTCATAGTATATATCTGGCTGTGCATTTGCAAGATACATCAGTGAGCCCACTAATTGTCGATAAATGGTACCATCCACTTCTTACCTAAAGTGGCATCCTCCTTCTTCTATTTCATCACTAGAGGTGTCTCGATGTATTTTCAACACTCCATGCAGAATCTACGTTGTATGTAATCTGCATATTTTCCTTGAGGCACAAATAGTTCCCCATTTCCTTACAATACTTCCAACTTGAGGAACTAGTGCATGAGACCAATCTCCTTCATTTCAAATTCCCTTACAAGTTCTTCCTTGCAAAATCTGATCAACTACTCATCACCAATTAAAATCAAATCATCAACATATAATGAAATAATAAGCAATTTTTCTTCTATCAAGATGTGATAAAGGTTTGTATCTACTTCAATTTTGGTGAAGCCCAAACCTGTGAGATAGTTGTCAATCCTAGTGTACCAAGCATGGGGTGCTTATTTGAGATTGTACAACACTCTCTTGAGCCTGCACACATGAGACTCCTAATCAAATGTCTAAAAACATTCTGGTTTCTCAATGCACACCTCCTTCTCAATAACACCATTGAGAAATGTTGTTTTTACATCGATATAGTGGATCTTCCACCCTGTCTACGCAGTGAGTGCAAGAATTGATCTAAAGTATGAATACCTTGCTACACAAGTAAAGGTATCCTTGTAGTCAATTCGCTCAACTTGAGAGTATCCCTTCACCATAAATATAGCCTTATACTTCTTTATGCTTCCGCCTACGACATGCTCTACCTTGAAGATCCATCTCAAACCCATAAATGATTTATCTTTTGGTCTTGGGACCACTTCCCAAACACTGTTATTTACAATGGATTCATATTCCTCCACCATTGCATTGACCCATAAGCATTTCTCTACTTCTTTCTTAAAAGTGGATGGCTCAGTGTCTACAAGCTCAGTCACTAGAGGCATTAGCTAGTGTACTAATCACATGACCTACTCTGCCTGCAAAAATATGAAGGAGCTCCCACATTCTCCGTCGCATATTGCACAAGTCTATTAGCTTTCCTATTCCTTTTCTTCCTTCTCTACATTGTTCTTCTTGAGTGGATGTCTCCACTCTCCTCTCCTAAATTTGTGGCTACTCCACAACTTCTAGAGGTTCATCCTTTGGAGCAAAAGTATCCTCTTCTGGTGGGATCTGAATCTCCCTCTCAAGAGAGCACTACATCACTTTCTCCTCATCAAACTTTACATCCCTTAACACAATAGTAATTCTGAGGGAAGGAAGGTACACATGGTAGTTGTGGGGAGTTATTGTGTAACACACAAATACCCCTAACTTTGTTGTCAGCTCAAGCTTCTTCCTTGATTCTTTGGAGATATAGCAGTAAATAGAGGTTGTAAAAATCTTGAAGTGTGACACATCCAAATTTCTCATTTAGAAAGCCTCCTCTAGTGTAATCATACCAAGAATTAGATCAGGACTTCGGTTCTACAAGTATACTATTGTGTTATATGCCTTTGCCCACAAATGCATTAGTAGGCCTTGGTCATGCAACATAGCCCTCGTTGCTTCCACAACGTTACGGTTATTTTTGTTGGGTACCCCATTCTATTGTGGGTTGTGGAGTGTTCTGAGCCCTCTTTGAATGCCTTATTTTGTACATAATTTTTTGAATTCATTCGAAACAAACTCGCTTACATTATCACTCCTGAGAGCCTTCACCTTCTTGCTAATTTCTTTCTCAACCAGTGCCTTGAATTCTACGAACCTGGAGAATTTCTCTTCCTTCTTCCAAATGAAGAAGAACCAACAGTTCCTTGAGAAGTCATAAATAAAAATGACAAAATATTCGTGTCTAGCAGGTTGTCATGAAAGGTCCACAGACATCAGAGTGGATCCTTTCCAATACCGCATATTATTTGTTGTCTCAATCATGGAATGCAATTTTTTCATACTTCCCCAAGGTATATCCTTTACATACATCCTACTGCTCAAGTGCTCCTTTAAGGAGGCAATGCTTATTTACTTCATAATATTCAAGGCTCCATAATGAAAATTGCCCATGTCTTCTGTGCCAAAATGCACCGACATCGCAACTCTGCACTTTATCCGCCTTACTTGTTAACGTATAACATTCTTCCACATCTACCTTATATAGTTTCTTCACATGAACCTAGATCTAATTCACCTATCATGTGGCTATTTGTCTTAGAAATGCTCTTCCTTTATTGAAAATCACATCATAACCATGTTATTCCAAAACTACAACAAAGATGAATTTTTTATTTAGGCCTAGAATGAACATGACATCCTTGAGTTTGAGAGGGGATCCTGACTCCCTGACAAAGGTGTATGTGCCAATCCTGATTGTGTTGTACCTTCCATTTTCCCCCATCTCAATGTGCATCTGGAGATATTTTTCCTCCAGTTCATTGAAAAACTCTCTACACCCTATCATTTAGAATGGTACACCTTATTCCATGTACCACACGTTCCCCATGATTATGCTTGTTATGCATGTGATAAAAGGTGAATTCAAGCTCAAAATATGAAGTCAAAGTTTAACCTGTTTCTCTTCTTGAGGTATTATTTCTTGATTTTTTGTGTGAAAACTTCATGGAATAGTGCTCGAATTCATGACAATTGAAAAATTTAATTTTGGACAAATCTTTCTTCTTGCCCCCTTGGTTGGATTCTAGTTTGGTTTAATATTTCTTCCCTTTTCCTATCTTTTCATTTCCAACCAAAGAAAAGTTTCCTTATCCTTTCCCTTGGATGAAGTCCCATCTCTAGTATTCTACCTTATTTCCTCTTGTTTCAAATCAGACCATAGGCATTCCCAATTTAGTGGTTTCTCACTTCTGTTCACCAAATCTTGCTAACTATGCCAACTCTTTGGAAGGATTAGAAGGGATAGGATTTCCAAGTCATATTTTCAAACATTTACACCAACCCCGCCAAATTTATCACAAACTTGCGCAAACCTGCTCAAATACTCTAGAGTAGTGTCATTCCTCTGCATCTTAATATTTTGAATTTTATCTTTTAGTGCCAACTTCATGTGGTCACTACTATTATCGAACAATTCTGTCAGTGCTTTCCACATTACGAAGTGAGTTTCTTTCCTATGGAGTTTTGAGAAAATGTGACCTTTCACTCCCTCCATGATTATTCTCCTCACCTTGGATACCTCTTTCTTCCACTGTGCAAGGTTATGGGGATATGATGCCTTTAGTTTTTCAATGTCTACCTTGACATATTCTAGCCATCCATTATCAGCCAATATTGCCTCCATGTGATCTTTGCATGTGATGAAATTATAGCTTTCCTCCAAGGCATACTCTAGTCTCATCCCATTGAAGGTAATATTCCCAACTCTGAAGAGATCCTAATACACTGAACTAAAAAAGTTATCCTCCTTAGAAGGAACTTAAAAATTACTATTCTAGTGTAAATCCTTCTCTGATACCATGTAGAATTATGATGTATATTTGCAACTACTCATGAAATTTTAATCAAAATCATAAGACACAAACCTACTCTATTACTTTGCAAAATTTAATTCATAATTTAGAACACCAATCACAAACATGAAATTAGAAATATAACACATGAACACAATATTTTTGTAGGGGAAAGCAATAGGATAAAAAAACCCTATGACTACTTGCATTAATTTGATAAATAGAGATGTATTATAATTGTTATCTCAATATAAGCTCAACCTGCAAGTGAATAACCTATCTCTCTTCTCACTGAGAAGCTTTGAGAAAGACTTAGTCAAGTTCTCCCTCTGTTTGAGCCCTTATTTCCTTGCGCAATTCTTGATAAATCAGGCCCCTATTGTTTAGGAAATTCCTCTAAAATTATTCTGTAATTCCCATGGTTGATCATCTAACTGCATGCAACACTTTTACACTCAAGGCTAGTCTACAACTAATGTTACACTGCCTTGGAATCTCCACCAAAATTAGGGAACTCAAATTCTCTACATGAAATAACTATTTTGTGTTCATTGATCAATTAATTGGATGATCATTGAGTCATACTAAAGTCCCACTACAAAAATGACCTTCCACTAGTTCCTCTAATAGTTAGAACTAGTTTAGTTGAAAACAACTTGAAATAATTGTTCTTTATTGCTACAAATTAGCAATCACACATGTTTAATTGAACCCTAAGTCCTCTAACTCGAATTTACTAAGATGACTGGGTGATAAGAGCAATGTCACCTTAGTTAACTACATACAAGTTGTCTGCTAATGTGGAAATTTAAATTTTTTCATTTTGACCAAGGAAACATCAATTTCAGAATTTCTTGCTACATTTTTCAGCACTCCCTCTCAGAAATAAAGTGATTATAGACCATCATACCTTCACCTATGGAACTCTAGCTTCCCTCATAATGAATCCTTTGTCAAAATGTACACATCTTATTCCTCTGTAGGAATGTAATGTAATAACATTATTTGCTCCTGTAAATGGTGATACCAAATATCTATATGCTTGGATCGATCTTGAAATACAAGATTCTTGACAAACAAACCCACAAATATCTTTCTCATCCAGCTTGCCACACATGCTTCTTGAATTGTAACCATGTATTTTTATTCTTTCATGCCAAGCACCATAGATCTTTGCTTCCTGTTATACTATGAAGTAGTTTTGGACCCAACCCTAAAAATTCCACCTAATGTACTCTTTCAGTCTAATAGACTTCTTACCCAATTTGCATCTATGAAGCCACACAACTTAATGCACTTTGTCCATTCGTACCATAGTCCAAACTAGGTAGTGCCTTTGAAGTACCATAAAACATGCTTAGATACCTTCCAAAATAATTTTGTTGGCCTAAACATAACTTGGCTCAGTTGTTTGATTGCATAGAACATATCTAGTCACTTGTTCATAAGATACATCAGTGAATCCACTAACTCCTGATAAATGGTAGCATCTACTTCTTCACCTGAAGTGCCATCCTTCTTCATCAAGTTAGTTACTAGAGGTGTCTCCATGGGTTTTCAACTCTCCATGTAGAATATATGTACTATCTCATTTCCATATTTTCCTTAAGACACAAGTAGTTCCCCATCACCTTGCCATAGTTCCAACACAAGGAAGTAGTGCATGAGAACAATGTCCTTCATTTCAAAATCCCTTGTAATGTCTTCCTTGGAATATCTCATCAACTTATCATCACCAATTAAAATCAAATCATCAACATATAATACAATAATAAGAAATTTACCTTCTACCAAGATGTGATATAGGTTTGCATCTGCTTCACTTTTGGTGAAGCCCAAACCATTGAGATAATTGTCGATCTTGGTGTACCAAGCACAGGGTGCTTGTTTGAGACCATACAACACTTTCTTGAGTTTGCAAACATGAGACTCCTAATAAAATGTCTCAAAACCTTCTAGTTTCTCAATGTACACATCCTCCTCAATAACCCCATTGAGAAATTTTGTTTTTACATCCATTTGGTGGATTTTCCACCCCATATGCACAACCCCTCCAAGAATTGATCTAATGAATGAGTACCTTGATATAGTAGCAAACGTCTCCTTATAATTCCATCAACTTGAGAGTATCCCTTGGCGACAAATTTGGCCTTATACTTGATTATGCTTCTATCTGCTTCATGTGTTACCTTGAAGATCAATCTCGAACAGAACTGATTTATCTGCTGGTACTGGGACCACTTCCCAAACATTGTTCTTTATAATGGACAAATGGGAACATATGTAACAAGAAATTAATGAGAAGTGTAAGGATTATTGTAGGTCTAAGGAGACAAAATAATAAATATTTACAATGACCCTAGCCCCAAACGAGTCCATAAAATACTATGAGGAAATATTTGAACTCAGCAATAGGAGCGCTAACTATACCCTTGACCTTGAATCACTCAATCTTCTACTTCTATGATAGATTAGGGAGGATGTAATCCATACCCTCAATATGTTATCAGGAGGATATATTTACTATCTAACTTATGATGACATCAAGACAACATTCAAGAACGATTCTATGGCTTCTAGGAAAAGACGGTATGGGAAGGTACTTCTAGATTCTCACCCAGATTCTCCACCTAAATATATTCAATAAGAGAAGGAAGATAGTACCACTCAAGCCAATACACCTCCGTATCATGAACAATTGGTCCAACCTTAATAGCACACCCCATAAGATATTGAACATCTGCAAGAATTGGGGAATTCGTGTGTTAAAATACCCCTTCTCTAGGATATGAAAGATGTCCCCATTTACAACAATATTATCAGGGAAGACTGTTTCAAGAAGCATGCGAGAAGAAAAAGAGATTCCCCCACTATCAATATTGTTGGTAGCTATTTAATATGATGCTTGGTAGGGTGATCTTCCAAAATTATTTGGATCCTGGTATCCTAGTAGTGGATGTGCACATTAATAACATTGTGGTCCCTAATACCTTAATTGACCTTAGGGCATAAATCAATGTAATGATCAAGAAATCCATGCTAAATCTCAACATCCATGGATCCTTGAGGAAGACCACTATAGCACTACAACTTGTAGATAGATTCACAACATCTGCTGAAGGAGTTACTAAGGATGTGATGGTCTCTATTGACCCCTGGGAGTATACCAAATATTTCCTTGTCCTCCATCTGAAAACCAAGTTTGATGGTAACCTCTCATCCTATGGATACATTGGTTGACCACTAGTGATGCTTACATTAGTTATAGTACTGGGAACATGACCAATAAGAATGAGCATCTCTCAAAGAATCTTGTATTATATCCCCCCATGCTCACCCTCTGTTTATCATGACTTACCCTAATGGATAGAGGACAAGGAAGAAGATTACCTTTATTACTCATCCCTCTACCTAGTTTGTACGCTAGAAATTGTTGTGGGAAGTAGGAAGCTAGATGAACATGACCTTATCAACCACCTCTTTGAGAAGCAACCTCCTATTGCCTTACCAATTGGTGAACTGGTGGAAGAATCCTTAGAGAAACCTAAGAAAAATACATATACCTATATGTGCTCTAAGATTGTAATCTATATCATGCTAAGATTATGGAAATCAACCCATCTAGGACTCTAAATATCAACCTCCCCCTCTTAGCCAAGCAAGAAGAGCAATTATTCATTGTGTTGAGGAAACATCTTAATGTCATTACTTGGGACTACAAGGAAGTAAAAGGGGTGCATCCCTTGATTTGTACTCATCATTTATACATCAAGGAGGGATGAAAACCTGTGTTCCAACCCCAAAGGAGGGTGAATCATGCATGTAAGGATATTGGAAAATAAGAACTACAAAACATGTTATATGTAGGGTTCATAAACCCCATTCAAATAGTGAGTGGGTGTCCCCTCTTTTCATAGTACCCAAGAAAAATATGAAGTGGAGGATTTGTGTTGATTATAGAGGACTTAAAAATGTTACAAAGAATGGTCATTTCCCTCTGCCTTTTATTGATCAAGTCCTAGATGGACTTACAGGGAAGAATTTTCTTTCCTTCCTAGATGGATTTAGTAGGTATAACCAAATTCATATCATCCTCGAGGACCAAGATAATACCACATTCACATGTTCATGGGGGTCCATTTCCTATAGGGTCCTTCCATTCAATTTGTGTAATTCCCCTGCTACTTTTTAGAGTGAAGTTTTGAGTATATTTGTTCACCTTGTGCATGACACTGAGATATACATGGAGGATTTCGCCCCTT
Source organism: Pinus taeda (assembly GCA_000404065.3). Classification (NCBI taxonomy): domain Eukaryota; kingdom Viridiplantae; phylum Streptophyta; class Pinopsida; order Pinales; family Pinaceae; genus Pinus; species Pinus taeda. The sequence goes on from APFE030831477.1 coordinate 30,803, forward strand.
ATGGGAGTGACTTCTCAGAAGCTCTTTCTAGTCTATCTAAAGTCTTGAGGAAATGTATTGAGATGAATATTTCATTTTATGTACCGGGAAATGTGCATTTTTTATGAATGCAAGGACTATCCTAGGCCATTTCATATCCAAGGAGGGGATCCAAGTTGACCCGAACAAAGTTTCCATCATTAAAAAGGTCCCTAACCCTTAAAATCAAAGGGTTGTCAAAATATTCCTTGGATTGGATGGATATTATAGAAGATTCATCAAGGAATTTAGTCAATTAGCCTCACCCCTATTTGGATTGTTAGCTTAAGTTTCAAACTTTTATTGGATAGACAAGTGCTAAGAGGCATTTGAAAAATTGAAACAAATTTTGACCACAACACCCATTCTTAGAGGCCCCAGTTGGCCATTATGCTCCACATCCAAAAAAATGCTTTAGATAGAGATGTAGGAGTAGTATTAGGACAAGAGGAAGAAAAATTTCCCTATGTTATATACTTTGCCAATAAGAACTTTTCTAAAGTTGAACTCAACTATACAATCACTCAAAAAGAAATCCTAGTCCTGGTACATTCTTTGAATAATTTTAGGCACGATATCACTAGATATCATGTCTTCATTCATACTGATCATGAAACCATTAAATATTTAATGAAAAAACTTGGTTTCAATGCTATAATAATTAGATGGTTGTTATTATTTCAAGAATTTGATCTAACTATTGTTGACAATCCAGGGAAGGAGAGTGCGGTTACAAATTTTTTGTCAAGACTAACCTTGCTTGTAGGAAATGAGGATATTATAGATGATAAACTTGTAGATGAACATCTCTTGTCCATCTCAGTGTTATCTCCTTGGTTTTCTAATATAGAAAATTACTTGGTCACTGGTAGGTTCCCTCCTAATGTATCCTCTAAGGGGAAAAGCAAGATTGTTACGAAGAGTGCACATTTAACCTAGATTGGGGGAAAACTATTGAAGTTGGGGCTAGATCAGATTTTGATAAGATGTGTAAGAGAGGAGGAGGTACTTGAAATCCTCTTAGTATGCCATGATGAACCTTATGGAGGAAATTTTTCTGCTAAGAGGACAACCTTCGAAGATCTACAAGTTGTCTACTACTAGCCTACTATAAATCAAAATGCAAAGAGGTACACTGCTAGATGTGATGAGTGAAAAAGAATGGGAGAGCCTATAGATAGGGATGATACGCCCCTATAACCTTAATTGAATCTATATCTATTTGATAAGTGAGCATGGATTTCATTTGCTCCATTGATCCCCCATCTAGGAAAAAGAGGTATATCATTGTGTGCACTCATTACATGACCAAGTTGGATGAAGCAAAGGTAGTAAAGGAAACAACTGATCAAAAAGTGACCAAATTTCTAAGGGAAACAACTTTTACAAGTTTGGCTTTCTAAGGGATTTGGTCACTGATCAAGGGGCATGGTTTACCTCAAATTTTATTGAATACATCATGGAGAAGCACCATATCAGACACAAGAAATCCACTGCCTATCACCCTTAGTAAAATGGGAAAGTGGAGGTCACAAGTAGAACCTTGGAGAACATTTGACCAAGGTTGTTAACGTCATCATAAGGGATTGGGAAAACTAACTTGTAGAGGCCACTTGGGCATACAATACCAACTAGAATACCATCATTTGATTCACCCCATTTGATTTCGTTTATGGAAAGAAAGCCCTATTGTCCATTGAGTTTAAATACATTACCTTGATGATGGAAGCACATTTGGATTTAGACCTGAATGTAGAACAAAAATATGGCCTAGTCCACCTCAATGGTTTAGATGAGTTCATATTGCAAGCTCTTAGAAAACTAAGGTAGTCCAATTGTTAGAGGAAGATTTGGCATGAAAAACACATTAGGGAGAGAGCCTTTCAAGAGGGTGACTAAGCCCTTTTATATGATTCAAGGTTCAAGGTTTCAAATGGAAATTGATGAAAAGGTGGTAGGGCCCCTATCTAGTTGAAAATTTTTATGAGATTACATTTGTCCAAGTAAGAACAATTTATGGGGAAGGCATTCCATTTGTTTCTAATGGTCACCAATTAAAGTTATATAAAAAGCCTTTTTCAAAAGAGGAGTTTACTAATTCAATTAGTAGGGATCAAAATGTATTTGGGGTCCTCACAACCATCAGTTAATCCAATATTTGTTCAACAAAGTAAGTCAAAATACAAGAAAAAAGGTAAAAGGAAACTAAAGGGCCTAGGTGAAAAGCTCCAGGAGGCACCTAAGGCCAACTCTAGGGTTGAAAACCTCTATGAGGCAGCCCACGAGTAGAAAAGAGAAAAATAAATAAAAAGATACATAGGTGAAAACATCCTTTGAGAAACCTTGGAAAAGCATGTAGATTGAAAAACTATTTGGAGGAAGCCTACAGGTCTCAGGAAAAAAAAAGGAGAGAGAGAGAAAACATGAAAAAGAGAAGGAGAAAGAAACATAGAGGTAAAGAAGCCATCACAATATTTTTTCTAGCAACTTGTTTTGTAGGGTTCTAGTCATGGTCAAAAGGGGTCCATGTCCATATTTCCACCTCCAAATATAGCCTCCTACATTTCCTTTATCACTCCATCCATCTCCCTACATTCCTCCATCATCCTGAAACCCATCTCACTCAATCCTGCTGTAATCCTGCAGTGCCTCAGGATTGTCCTGAGCTACTACAAGATTGACCAGAATTTCTACATGATTGATATCAACATAGAGACATGGGTCATATCAAATTTTTTTGTTAGGGGGATGAAAGGAGAGGTTCACCAAACCTCCATCATCTTCCGTCCTTATCATTTAACTATTTTTCCAATGAAAACTTCACCTTTGTTCATTAAAAAAATCCATTTCTTCCACTTCTTCACAAGTTTTTGCCACCATTTGAGTTTAGAGTTCCTGTCAATGGCCTCACCATGAGTTGTCTGAGCTTCTGATTTTATTTCATGAAGGATATTGTGATTTTGGAAGAGTATGTGTGACTATTACAAGAAAGGATCCAATCTTGTAGCATCCTACACAAACCCTACAAAACCATAGTCGGAGACACTTGATAGCTACAATGAAAACCATACTTAAGTGTTAAGATACCATCCTTGAGATATTGGGAAGCCACAACACTATTTAAGAGTCTTTGATCACCTCTAACATTAGAAGATCGATCCTTGAGAGAATTGCAAATAGAGAGATTCACTGGATCAAACCTATAGAGAATTATCTTATCTAATTCTATATCTTATATATATTATTATATATATATATATATATTATTATAATATATATATATATATATATATATTATAATATATTATTATAATGTAGTATGTATATTAGAGAAGGACCAATGCATGAAAGACCAACAAATTGATCACTATCTAGAAGTGGCATGCAAACATCAACATCAACTTGACATTGCAATGTAGGCTCAGGTATGAAACGCTTCGCCTCTTCCTTTAAGCACATAACGCTTCAAAAGGGTTTTTAATGGATGTGGGAAAATTTTTATAAGTTGGAATTGTCAAGCAAACTTGTCCACCCTAAGATAAGTTAAAATAAGGGGGGTGATAATGTTGGAAATAGCAACAAGAAATGCTAAATATAGAAGTGCTAAAAATAGCATTGCTATAAATAGCATTTCAGGATACATTCCAATTTTATTTAGTACCTGAACTAAAATTGAGAATTAAATTTCGAATTTGATCTTAGAAACTGTTTGAAAAAATAATTAATTAATTCATCTTGCATTAATTAGTTAGAGAAAATCAAACATGAAGTCTATGTGAAGACATGCAACAGTTATCCCTTTGATCGAGGAAGTTATCCCTTAATTAAGGAGATCAGGATGAGTTGTACTTTGAGTTGTAATTAGTTAGCTCAGTTAACTGAGTTAAGTCCAGTTAGATTAGCTCCAATAGTTTGTGAACTGATTGTCAGTTTAGTTAGTTAATGCATGCATGCATGTAAATAGTGTACTTCAGATAACTGAATATTCTCTCACAAGTAACCCATGCATGTTAGTTCAGTCAGAGACCCAGTTGAGATCAAAGCATGGGACAATGTACTATCAATTAAAGAAATATTCCCTTGAGGATATCTCTTGCATGTAGAAGGAATTCATTCCTTAAGGATTGCACAACTATTTCTAAGTTTGGTGAGTTGTGTGAGAGGTGAATTCACACAGGTGGCAGCCAGAGAACCTAGGAGAAACTGCGCAAGGAAATAGGATGCTTGGAGGACTGAAGGAAGGCATATGTGTTGTCTATTATGTCTATGAACAACAATGAGGGATTGGCTGAGAGTTGGATAGCTTGTGAGCTAAAGCTTTGTGTAATCCTGAGATATTTCCACTTGTATGATAATACAGATAGTAGGGATTTTAGCTGAGGATTTCGCCAAAGTATTCTTCTGTGTTCATGTGTGATTGAATTCTTCTTCTATGTTATATGTGTTCCATTTGATATTTCTCAAGATCGATTAATCTTCCACAAGTTTGATTTTATAAGTAGATCAAGTATTTTGCTTTATTATATTGCATTATCAGGTGATCTATAGTGAAAATTTCTACATGGTATCAGAGAAAATGTGATCAAAGTGGAGAATAGTATACAAAGAAGGGATAAGTTTGAAGGTTGAAGTTCTTGATTATAGAAATCGAATTCTTATCACATCTCAAATTTCACCACTAGCATTCAACAGTTTGAGGCTTGAGTATGCCCTATATGGTAGCTCAAATATATAGCCTGGAAGGATTGCATGGAAGCAGTATTAGAGGAAAACAGTTTGAAGGATTTTATTGTTCAAGAAGTCCCCAAGCTAGCAGCTACTAATGCCCAAGAATTGGTGGAATGGAAGAAATGTGTAGCTAGACTGAGGAGGATTCTTTTGGAGGGAGTTCTAGATCACATTGTCTTGAGTCTCCATGGGAAGGAGACACCATTTTCAATGTGGAAAACATTGAAGGATCTATATCATAACAACAACGATCAGAGGAAGTTGGCGCTGAAAGACAAGCTTCAGAAAATAAGTGTGAAAAGGGCGACACAATCTCTACATATATGAACAGGCTCACCACCTGAAGGGATGAGCTTGGAAGTGTAGGAATCACAACAACTGATGATGACATGGTGAGTCTTGCTCTCCTCAGTCTTCCTAAGAGCTAGCATAACTACCAAGACTTAGTAAATGGAAGAGAGAAACTTCCAGATTCGGAATGACTATGGTCAGATCTGATGCAGGAGGAGATCAGGAGAACCACCAAAGATGGATCTTCATCAAATCATGATGATGAAGAAAATATAGCCTTAGTGAGTAAGGTGAGGAAAGGGAAAGGGAAGGCTTCCCATTCCAAAACGAGTTCTTCCCATGGTGGGAAGAAGATTGAAAAATCGAAAGTGTGATGCTTTCATTGTCATGAGGTGGGCCATTATGCTACGAATTGTCCATAGAATAAATCCAATAAGGGATCCTTGAAAGGATAAGATGGTGAGGCACTGGCCTCATAGTTCAAATTGGATTTCACCCTCATCACATGCATGGTTTCATCGATGGTGGGTTGTGTTTGGTACCTAGACAGTGGAGCCTCATTCCACATTACCGGCAACAAGAGTTTATTCACTACCTTGGAGGAGAAGGACCTCCAGATGTGCATAGAGATGGGCGATGATGCAAAGTACCATGTTTTAGGTGAAGGCATGGTTGTGTTTCAGAGGGAGCATGGAGCTCCTCTCACCCTAACTAATGTCAAGTATGTGCCTGGACTGAAGAAGAACCTGGTATCCATTGCTATATTGGAAGACAAAGGCTATGATGTAGTCTTTATTAAAGGAAAGGCATTCTTGAGGCACATCGGAACTGGACAAACAGAGAGGATTGGGGTTCAAGTAAGGAATCTCCACAAACTAGAGGTAGATGACTGTGTTGCATTGAGTTCCAAAGCAGAGTTGGTGCAAAGCCAAGATAATGTCGAGCTATGGCATAGAAGATTGGGCCACTTGCACCATGGGGCCTTGAAGATCATGCAATAGATTTCTGTTGGACTTCCCAAGGGTAAACTGGAGCAAGTGGATACATGCAAAGGTTGTACCTTAGGTAAGTATGCAAAATATTTCTTTCAGGATCTAGACAGTCAAGCCGGAGCAATCTTGGAGCGAGTTCATACAGATGTGTGTTGATCATTCTCGATAGCCTCCACCGCTAAACAAAGGTACTATGTTATTTTTATTGATGATTTTTCTCATAGATGTTGGATCTACTTCATGCAGAAGAAGGATAGAACCTTATCAAGGTTTTGTGAGTTCAAAGCCTTGGTTGAGAAAAATTCTAGAAATAAAATAAGGGCCTTGCAAAGCGACAATGGTGGAGAGTATGTCTCTCAACATTTTAAGGAATTCTGTGTAGCAGAAGGAATTAAACAGGAGTTGACAACACCCCATAACCCACAACAAAATGGGGTGGCCGGAAGGAAGAATAGAATGATTGTGGGTGCAGCTTGGGATGTTGCATGACCAAGGACTACCACTTCATTTGTGGGATGAGGCATGCAATATAGCACTATACTTGGAGAATAGAAGCCCACGTCATATACTGGGAATGAAGACACCAGAGGAGGCTTTCTCCAGGAAGAGACTAGGTGTGAGTCACTCCAGGATCTTTGGCTCATCAGTATTTTTCCATGTGACCAAAGATGCCCAGAAGAAACTAAAGCCAACAACTGATTTTGGGATACTTGTGGGGTACACTAATACACCCCACAACTATTGGGTGTTCTTGCCTAGTAGACAGAGGATAGTGGTATGCAGAGAACTGAAGTTTGACAAGTAGAAGGCCATGTGAGATTCCCTTGAGAGGGAGCTCAAGTTGCATGTAGAGGAGGAAATTTTGATTCCTAAGGAGGACGAGCCTCAGACTGATGCAGAGAAGCTGCATGTAGACGATCTAGGAGTGGAGACATCCACTCATGCATAGTCTTCCAGAGATGGGCAGAAACGCTCAATGGAAGCTGACAGATTGATTATGTATGCAAGAGAGAATGTGGGACAACCATCTTCTCAGCACAGATAAAGGAGGTCACCTGAGCAGTACACTAGTTATATGGCCCTGGTTGTGGAGTGTGTAGAGACCGAACCATCTTCCTTTGAGGAAGTAGTGTAGCAACTAGCCTGGGTTGATGCTATGGTGGAGGACTACAAATCCATATTTCAAAACAATGTTTGGGATGTTGTTCCAAGACCAGAGGACAAGTCAGTGCTGAGTTCCTGATCGCTTTACAAGGTAAAGCAAGTAGTTGATGGTAGTATTGAAGAACATAAGGCAAGGTTTGTTGCCTGTGGTTTCTCACAGGTCGAGGGGATCGACTACGATGAGACATTTTCTCCTGTAGCAAGGTACTCATCTATCAGATTGATGTTGGCACCATCAGCACAGATGGGTTGGAAGATCCATCAAATGGATGTGAAGATTGCATTCCTCAATGGAAAGATTGAGGAAGAGGTGTACATAGAGCAGCCAGAAGGATTTGAGACCTTTGATCATGAGTCACATGTGTGTTGACTCAAGATAGCTTTGTACAAGATGAAGCAAGCACCTTGTGCTTGGTACACCAGGATCATAAGCTATTTCATCAAGTTGGACTTCACAAAGAGTGAAGCAGATGTGAACCTTTACCACATCATGGTAAAAGGTAAGGCATTGATCATTGTTATTTATGTTGATGATCTGATATTGACAAGTGATGATCAATTGATCAATTATTACAAGGAGGACCTTGCAAGAGAGTTCGAGATGAAAAACATGAGTCTCATGCACTACTTTATGTTGGAAATAATACTGAGAGGGGGGGGTGAATCAATGTTATCACATCAATAAAAATTTTTCATTTCCATATTCAGATTCATATATGCTACTTCCACAACTTATAATGACTCTGTTAGTTGATCCTTAATGAGTGCATTAGAACATTATCAACCATATTAATAGTAAACAGGTGCAGCAAAATAGAACAGATCATCACACATAAGCCACACACATGAACACCATGATATAAGGTGGAAACCCAATGTGGGAGAAAACCACCTGCTACAAGTCATCTCAATATTCTTTTTAATAAGAAAATCCTTTTACAATATTTCTGTACTGGTGCAATCTTATACCTGTACGCAAGCTTCTACCTGCTGAGAGCTACAACCCTATATCGTTCTCCAGTATCTCCTGGAAGGGAGCTACAACCCCCATAGTTCTTGTACCAGCTAAGATACTAGTATGTAGGCGCCAACCTACAATATTCTCTCCTCCAGGTACCACGTTTCATACATTTTCATACTAGATACTCCTGAAGCACAACACATAATCTGAAAGGCCACGTTTCATCCAATTTTCATACTGGACCCATTAATATCATTGAAGCACATAATCAATCAATCTTCTGAATCACCCAAACACCAGATCAATACATATACAAGGATAATATATGTGTTAGCACCTAGATCTAGTCCATCAGATCACATAAATATGAGTCATTATGATCCTAATCCAATATTAGATCTCATCCATCAATGCTGAAGCTAAACACAATGAACCAAACAGGATATGTAGAATACTGACACCTTTAAACTGTCATCAGAACCCATCAACAACCAAAACCACCTGTGAATTCAAATATCATAGCTCAAATTGTATACGCTACTACAATGAACCAAACTTGCATACATACATGCTTACACCAAAGCCAACTGGCGTACAGATTTATAAATATTCAAACGTGACTTGCAGTGATTTCAAACTTAAGTTATACCCAGATCAGATCATTACAAGCGTCAGTATACAGATCTAGAATAAGCATAATCAAATATATAGAGATAGTTCATTTCAAATCATTTGATCCCAATCTATCTTTAGATCTTGTTCTCCATCAACTGGTGAGATCCCTCTTTAGCTCAGATCCAGATCTGCACCATAACCCAATCAAAGTATTCCAGATCTAGCACTTTATCAGATATTCAATAATTCAGATGATGCTTTTCCAAATGATCTCCTTCCTCTTTTATAGTCATAGGCCTTTCACAACACCATGGTCCAAAACCATAATAACACAATACCATGAACCCAATACTTGGGATCAACAATTTTGGATGCACTACCACGAACCAAAACCATAGGATCAAAAAAATGTTGGACTAATACCATGAACCAATCATGAAAGTGCGTGAACTTTTCTCCACATGAAATAAACTTTTCTCTGCATAAAATTCCATGAACTTTTCTCTACATGAAATAAACTTTTCTCTGCATAAAATTCCATGAACTTTTCTCTACATGAAATAAACTTTTCTCTGCATAAAATTCCGTGAACTTTTCTCTGCATAAAATTCCGTCAACTTTTCTCTACATGAAATAAACTTTTCTCTGCATAAAAGTCCGTGAACTTTTCTCCGCATGAAATAAACTTTTCTCTGCATAAAATTCCATGAACTTTTCTCTACATGAAATAAATTTTTTCTGCATAAAAGTCCATGAACTTTTCTCCACATGAAATAAACTTTTCTCTCCATAAAATTACGTGAACGTTCCTCTACATGAAATAAAATTTTCTCTGCATAAAAGTCTGTTAACTTTTCTCCACATAATTTATCATCTGAGAGATTTGCCATCAAGGACAACACTTGTCTCATAATGCCAACAATATCCCCCTTTGGACTTGATGGAAAAGCTAAATTGTCACATGTAGAACTATCATCTGATTCCTTTGAGCTGTCCTGCACCCCAGGCATTTAGTCACATATGATATTTCTTCTTGAAGATTCATCTAGTTATAAATAAGTGAGATGATCTTCTATGAGTGGGTTTCCATCAATTAAAACACTCGCATCATAATGCCAACAATCTCCCCCTTTGGACATGATGGCAACAACACCAAATCACTCTCCCTCTTTGACATCAAGGGCAAAGGGCGAACCAAGATAATCTCTTTCCTAGAGAAACATTCTGCTGCCCATACTCCCCCTGAGTATCTGCTGAAATCTTTGAATGAGCTCCCCCTTTGTATATGCCAAGGTGTACCACTCTATCCATGCTTCCTCTGAGTACATGTTGAAGTCTCTGCTCTGCTGAAGTGTGTTGTTCATGCTCCCCCTGACTATAAGCAAGCTCTGCAAAAAGATGTTTTACAAGAAGAACATGACTCTATCATAAATGACCTTCCTATCACCAAGGATTCATACATACATCCAT
>APFE030831477.1:45695-68989 GCA_000404065.3 Pinus taeda
ATGACAAGTGAGTGGTCAGATGCTTTTCTCACCTCAAGCTTGCCATCAAACATATGAATGGAGTGACCTTGCTGGCGGATGTGGACCAAGGATAGCAAGTTTCTCTTTAGCTATGGGATATATAGAACATGACGCAGAAAAATGTCTAGAAGACTAGGCAATTTAAGCCTGATTGTGCCAAGCCCTGATAGCTTGATTTTTGATTGGTCTGCAAAGTATACTGCTCCATCAACATTGCCAGTAAATTCTTCAAAAAAAATCTTTTCAATGAGTCATGTGGCAAGTTGCTCCCGAATCAAGAAATCAATCATTTTTCCAAGAAGCAAGTGAAGCATTAAATAAATCTTCATTTACTCCAATATTACATTGTGCCACAACATAGTGAGCGGATTCAGGTGCTTTACCTTTGTCTGTGTCATTAGTTTTACCTTTTTGTTGGTTTCTTTGCTGCTCAGTTTTGTCCATGGTAACTTGCATGTAGAGGCATCATGTGATCCCTTTATTTTGCAGTGTATTGCAGTGCAAATCTGCCTTTTCTCCTTGAGAGTGTCTACCCCCCCTGCCTCTGAAATATCTTCCTCTTCCTCTTCGACCACCTCTTCCTCTTGAAGAATCTCGAGCAGGATGCTTTTCTTTATGAGTAAGGCACACAGCCTCTTCAGAAGATTTAGGGGTTGTCTTCTTTCCAAAAGCTTTCTCTCTTTCAGCAATTTTTTTCACAAGAGAGTCTTTTTTCCCATAGGAAAGAACTAAGTTGATCAACCCCGAAGGGGATCAAGCCCTGCGGCCTACTAGCTGAGCCTAACCCCAAGGGCGTCGAGGATAATTGACCCTGTGACCTCCCGATTGGCGAGGTACTTTAACAACGGGGATTCGACTGTTGAGCTAACCCTTGGGGCTAAGAGAGTCAAAGGTAATGTCTTTAAGATTTCCATTTGCTTGCAATGACTCAAGATAATTGGAGTAAGTAGGATAAAATGCCTTGAGAAAAGCGATAAGAGGAATATCCAATTCAACCTTAGTGGATTTGATATCATGCATTATAGATTTTACTTCAGATGCTAGAGCAAGAGGATCATTATTTTGTAGTTCAAGAGTGAAGAGCTTAATCATGAGTTGAACAACTTCAAGTGCATAATGTGAGTCATAAAGTTCTTTCAGCTTTTGAAAGGCTTTGAAAGCAGTTGATAATGGAAAAATATGGCGACTCAGTTCTTCATTTACAGATGTTGCGATTAATGCATAAGATTTGTTGTTCTTATTTTCCCAAATGGTGAGCTCTTTTTCTGAGTTAGGTTGTTCAGGTTCTTTGTCTCCATCTCCAATGCACACTCCTTTCCACAACTCATTGAAAATGAGGGTGTGTTTTATCATGTGGGACCACTCAATATAGTTCTCCTTGTCAGTGAGAACTATTCCCACCATGGATATGATTGAATGCATACTCTAACAAAAAAAAAGATTATGCCTAATATATATTATGGAGCACCTCCAATACATAAAAAATTGTACAACATATTCAACACTTCATGCCACAGTGCTTTGACCCACAACCTAGTTTTAAAAAACTCTATTCAACACATGGCATTCAACACTTGGCATTCAACGAATTTTATGTGCCAAAAAAACTTCAACACATACACAAGTGGGGCAGCGTAAATACAATGTAATACCAACGTTACAATGTAATACACAAGACTATGTATTAAGGCAACGTAAATGCAAGAACAACTAATAACAGTGACCATAAAGGCAAACACAAAGGCAGTGTTCAAGAAATTATTCAAACAGACTTCAATGGCAGCGTTCGAGAACTGTATTAAACTAGACCAACGTTCAATGGAACCAATGTATATATGGATGGGGCACATATATATATATTATACTATATATATATATATATATTATTATAGTATTATATATATTTTGTTTCAGTAATTATTCAAACAGACTTCAATGTGCAGCATTCTAGAAACTATATTAAGCTGGTCCAACGTTCATTGGAACAAACTTGTATGTATGGATCGGGAACCATATTATATCTATAATATATATATGATATATTTAATATATAGTACTTATATATATATATATATATATACCAGAACAACAGTATTCTTGGACAGCAGGTGTGATGTCTCTCATGTCGCTGGAGGATGGCAGTCGAATCCTTTTCTCGGTACTATGTTGAGAGTCTATGTCCAAAGAATGGCTCAGAACAGCAGCAAACTATTTTGAGTTTGATTCCCATCCGCACGTCTTTCGGAGGGAACTGCAGCAATCTCACATAGAACTGCAGTAATCTGGCATGGAAGAGGGAACTGCAGCAATAGGCTCGTCTTTGGAAGAGTCTGCCTCCTCATCAAATGACTACTGCTCCACCATTTTACGTATGAAGGTCAAGGCAGACTAGCAAGTGCATTTCCGGGTGATGAAACGAAGGGACGGAGGCTGTCTCAGAAGAGTTGCTTCATTCAAAACCAAAACAATTCAGATGACACACAACAGATTCTTTCAACAGTAGTCATCCCCGGCCATAGTATACATATTTTTATCAAAACCGCCCTCATACAACTTACCCACAAACAATTGCGGTTTTCAGGAAATCATAAGTTGTAATCGTTTGGCAGAGGCTCACTATGGTTCGCAAAATATATAGGATATCGGACTAGGATTAGGATTTGAAAGAACAGGCAGAGTTGTGGCTCTCGAGGATGCGCAGACTTCCATAGGTTGAAGTCAATAAACTTACACAAAACACTATAAATGATGGCAAGAGTTCAATCAATCGCGACGAGCATTTTGAAAATCAAAGGTGGTCAGTTACGCTTTTCGAAAACAGCCCTTTGCAATGGAATGTTGTTACCAGGTCAAGGGCGTCAGTTTTGCAATATGGGCAGAACAAGCAAAAAAGGCATAAAATGGAGTTACAAGGGCAGAAATACTAAAAATAGGTCTGGGCTTTGATACCATGTTAGGGTCAGGTAGTAACTCCACGACTTAATTCATTTATTCCTTCAGGTTGGTATTTATTATATACATGAGGGACATTGTTCACTTCATCTCCCGATGACTGTTCATATCTCTTATTATTTATTTACATCAATTATATTTATTCACCCAATCCTAATAATTAGGTGTCAACAGGACCCTTGGTGGAACCCAAGACAACATGGCACATGACATGGAAGGACGGTGATGTGGTGCCAAGATGGCACAACATGTGGCACCTAGAATTGATTGTTTGGCAGGTCCAAATTGGCCAAATATGAGTGACACGCGATGCTCCCAAAAGAGACCATGTGGAGGGTGTGACATCAACATGACGCAGGTATGATGTCACCTCGAGATGTTATCACCCTAGTGATTTCCTATGCAACATGGCGCAAAGGTCCCGAGGAAAAAAGTTTGGGGCAAGAAACATCAACAAGATGTCACCTCGAAGGTTTTAGGCACTAACATCACCCCGAAGGTTTCAGGCAATGACATCACCCCAGCACTTTGAAAAGGGGCCATTGCAAGGACGTTTTGGATTTACATCTTGGGTCGGGAGGTTTTTCGTTAATTGGTGAGGGTGACTCTCTAACACGCTTCCCTAGACCCCAGAAGAATTAAGTGCATGCACATAGAGGAAACTCTCAGGATTCTATTTTTGAGATGATGTGGCAATGAGGGCCCACTCAATGGTAATGTGCAACATTTATATATATATATTATATATATATATATATATATAAGCGGGGGGCTCGTGAATAATGAATTGGAATAGGCCACGGTGCTAGTTGCTGATAGAAATACCACGTGGGCCCCTTATGATGGTAGTGACTAGGATATCCATGTGGAGACCACGTGAGTGCCACATAGTAAGGTCTAGTATGTCAATCTTTAAATGGCCATAACTTTTGATACAAGAGTGAGATTAAGGAAAATTTGATATCATAAGAAAGGTCTTGACAAGATGAACACAATGGCACTTATCGTTTTGGGTTTTGAAAAGTTTGATAAAGGTTGAAAAACTAGACCCCATTTCTATAATTGAACCTTGGAGGTTGGGTCATCATAGTAATTGCCTCCTTTTACCTTTTAGTGTGGGATATGGGTGGTAAGGGGATATGTTATAGGTAATAGGCATAGATCTCAATGTCCATAGATATCGCTGAATGGAAATACATAGATACCATTGCAACATCATATATATTAATGCAATGTTACATATTTCAAGGCATGTTACATGTAGGGCTCCCACTCATAGTGATGGGTGTAGCCCCTTTACAAGCCATTATGTGATGTACACCAACTGTTTTCTTTTAGCTATGTCAAAACGCAAGTTAATTTTTATTCTAACCCAATGGGAGAGTTTAGGAGCAACTATAGGCAAGATATTCACTTTCACCTCAGTGGTTGAATGGACATACATAGATCCCACTGTAGCATCATGGATCTTAATGTAATTTTACAAATTTCAAGGCATGGTACATGTAGGCCATCCACTCCTAGTGATGGGTCTACCCCCTTTACAAACCATTATTGAGGCACACCAAATGTTTTCTTCTAAATACATCAAAACACAAGTTAATTTTAATTCTAACCCAATGGGAGAGTTTAGGAGAAACTATAGGCAAGTCATTCAATTTCACCTTAGTGGCCTTGCCTTTGGTTTTAAGGCCAATAAAGGTTTCATAGAGGGTTAAAATTAATCAGGTTTTAAGTTAATTTGTATTTTGACATTTTTCTAGAAGAAAACACTTGGTGTGTGTCACATAATGGCTTCTAAAAGGGTTAGAACCACCATTACCAATGGGAGCCTTGCATTGGAAAATGTGTACCTTGCCTCAATAATTGTACCTTTTTCCTTAGGTTTTGTGTACGTTATTAGGATACATGTCATTGCCTTGGGATTGGTGACAATGTGTTGGGCAATGACAAAGGGTGCCACATTATCATATTTGTCGCATGTATAGTTTTAGGAGGGTGTCCTTGCTTAGTTGGACCATAATAACTCATAATGTGCTTTATTTCCTTCACTATGATCACATGTGGGAGTTAGTTGAGGTAGTTGGGGACTTGGACTAGGTGGTTATAGTGTATGGACTAGGAGCTTGTAGTTGGTTACTATTGGTTATGTTGGAAATACTGAAAGTGGGGTGAATCAGTATTTCACTTGTAATTAGTTATTATTAATATTCATAGCATTAGTAATAAATCAATACAAAAATCATCAACACATCACAAGAGTAGTACACAAGAATTTTCGTTAGGTGGAACTTCTTCCAAGAGAAAAACCACCAAATGATTTTCTAATATAATTAATGAGTACAAAATTTCACAGCTCCAACTTCCTAATACTTTAGAAAAGCATTCAATTTATCAGGAAGCTCCAACTCCTGAAAGGATGCTCCAACACCCTAGTTTACCAGCTCCAATGCCCTGGTTTTATCATCTTCAATTGAAAGATGCTCCATGTTGAAATTAAATATCTGACCTTCCTCAAGAACTCTCCCTTCCCCCAAGCTCTAGAATCTGTGTCCCAATTCTCAGCCAAATTTAATTATAGAATGGATAATTACATTAGAGGAATTAGACAAGGGCAGTCACATTACCTTAGTATCCATGTACTTTATTGTGAAATGTGTCACTATCTTGGGATCTATGATAATTCATCAAGCAATGACATGGATGCCACATTATCATATTTGTTGCATGGACAACTCCAAGAGGATACCCCTAATTCATCAAACCATATTAGCTCACATAGGCCACATGTGGGAGTTGGTTGAGGTAATTGGGGACTTGGACCAAATTGTTATAAGTTGTTACAAACTTTAACAAAGAGATTATAATGTGTGGACCAAGTTGTTGCGGTTGGTTGTGGACATCAAATCTTGGCTCATATTTTCATTATTTTATCAAAGGTACCTCTTTATTTTTGGAACTTTGTTGTAACAACTTGAGTTTTTTTTTCAGGGGCTTCTTGTACTCATGGTTTTAGCATGGGGTATTGTAATATTATAAAAGGACACATCCCCTCTATGAAGAAGGTTAATCTCTCATTTATGACTCAAAATTTGGAAAATAAAGTCTATTTTAACATATTTATCCATGTTTTTAAAGGTTTGGCTTAATATTTTCTTAAAGATGATTTTGTTAGGGACTTAGCAAGAGATATTATCCACAAAAAGTGAAGATTGGCTGATAAGACAAGCAAGGAGCCACAAAAGGAATAAACTGCTACAAGTGAAGGAACTTCATGAGGTATAACTAGTTTATAATCCTTAGTTTTTTGCATCTAGACTTGAGTATTGAATTCACAGAGTTTGATTTGTCTTCCCACTCTTACTTTTGAATTGTGTAGAAGCTACTTTTTTCCACTTAAGGACCTAGTCGCACACTCCTATCAAAGCCTCAAGGGTTAGCTCAATTGGTCGATTTCTCATCGCTAAATCATCTTGCTAATGGCAGGTCACGAGGTCAATTCTCCTCCTTGACACCCTCGGTGTTGGCCTCTACTAATAAGTCAATGGGATGTGATTTGCCCAGATATTTCCTTACAAAACACACACACACATACATATCACCATTAAGACCTTAGATCTCTAGAGGGAACATATTGGGCACAACCCTTAGGTTGGCTAGAGACCCAAGATCCTCTACAAAATCCAAGCTCGAAGGAAGATTGGCCAACTCCATGGCCCAAATTGGTAATAATCATTTGTTTTCTGCTTATCAATTTTTAGCTCTATTTTTCCTCCTTCCATTTAAACAACCTAGGGCTTACTTTGGTTTTTTATTGGATCTAAGTTGCTTCCTTTTTCAATTGATGAATAACATATTATATATCTTTAGGCTTTAATTTAATTTTGCAAATGCCAATTTTTCATTCTTAAATCTTGAACATTTACTTATTTTCACATATCTACAAGATAAACCTAATATTTTAATAGATCTAGAACCTTGTTATCAGTGTTGAAATATTTGGTTCAATATCATTGGATGGCAATAATCCAAATGTTTATAGGTCAATATTTAGTTATTTATTTGAATGATAAAGGAGCCATCTAGTTGTTGAATTCTAGCAACATAATCATCTGGTCGTCTAAGGTTTAAATTACATGTTACAGATATGATATGTTGAATCTGTTGTGATGTGTTTTCCTTCTTTTTTTCCTTTCACAAACATACTAATGAATATGTTCAATATTTTAATTCTTTGGCCCTAATTATAATTGGCATTAAGGTAAGAAAATAGTCACATTCTCTCCATTGTTTGGAAGTTTCATCTCTCATAAAAATTCTTACATAAATCAATGCAATGAATGGTGAAAACCCTTAGCTTATCAGGTTAAATTCACCCTACTTGCAAGATTGTTTGGGAGCTTTTAAACATTAATTTATTGTAGGTAGAAAGGCCTTTTTTTTTTTCAAATCATATTGTTGAAACACCCTTAATGCTTATTCAAAACATATTTGGGCCCTTTCAAGTAAAACAGCTTGCTCCATGATCTGGACGTCCTCTCCTCTAAGGGCCTTAGGCTTGCTAAGAATTTTGGAGTTAGTAGCATACAAAACTCTGAATGTCACAGATCTTAATTTTAATTTCTTAACCACTTTTAACATATGGTAAAGGAAGTTGATGCTACACCTAATGCAACATTGTAACAACCCCGAGTTATATTTTCATGTAATAAAGGTTAATAAAGGAAAAAAAATAAGACTAAGGTCACGGGACCTATATTCCAAGTTGAATGTTGGGAAAAACATCCTTGTGGGTGTCACTTTGATTTATTATGTCTAATGAAATTGGCAAAGGCAAAGAGGCATTAATTGACATTTATTTATGAAAATAAAGGAAAATAGGAGAAAAGGGATATGAAAGGTCACATATTTGCATGAGAGGAAAATTGAAGGAAATTAGAGCCCTCAACAATAAAAATGATTATGAGGATCAGTTCACATCTTTTGCTGGTTTAGCTTTTATCACTTCAGTTTTGGAGCTCTCTTATATTCTCTCACACTCTTGTACACATAGATCATTCTTGTAGCACTCTATCATTGGAGAAAGGAAGGAAAAGGAAGAAAACAAAATCAAAGGAAAGACAAGGAAAGCAAAGAACAAGCAAGGAAGGTTGGATCAAGCAGCTTCAGCGGGAAGATTTTTCAAGTAACAGGTTCCATGCGTGATTTGTTAGCTGATGTGTGTATGCATGTACATGTGTTTGTTTATTTGGTTCATTTGTTGCCATTGGCATGGGTTTTGCTAGGTTTGGCAGTGGCTTTAGCCTTGCCTTGCCATTTCCTGGATAGCCATGGTGTGATGGGATTCCTTTCTAGTTGAGCTTTGGATTGTCGGGAGGTTTTCCTAGAAAATCAAAAAGGCAAAATATTTTCTTCTCCAGCAAATCTCCTTCTACTTCTTCAACAATTGTGTATTCTTCTGCTTCCCTTTCTTGAATATTGAACTTGTGTGTGATGATCTTCAAATGAATCGAACTGCTTTTCATTTATGGCCTTGTGAGTTGAATTACCCTAATGTAGGTCGACTTGATCAAGTAAGGGATGACTTGGTGTGGAGGTAACAAATGACTTATTTGACTCAATAAAATATCCTTTTATCAAGAAGGGTCTTATAAAATGGAAAATGACTGTAATGACTCAAGACAAAACCTAGAAGTCCTCAATGGGGATTTTAACCTATAATCTGATGACCCAAGCATGAAACCCATGATTTAATAAGTCATAATAATAGTAATAATTTCTTTTTCTTTCTTTTGATAAATACATTTCATTATGACTCAAATACAATTATGAGTACCAAAACTAGTTACATTCTTCAATGCTCCCTCTTAACTAGGGAGGCATTCATAATTACACATATGTATACAAGTATAAGGAAGATCTCAAAACACATGAAACATGAAGAGTTTAGGCATAGGTGGTGCCATTGACTAGATTCCTAACCAGCACAATCTATCCGGGTGGGACTAAGATGGAATAAATATTTCAGCCTCCCTATATACCATCAGGCTTACTTGCTAACCATCAACCCAGGGAACTAGGTGCATAATGCAAGGTCAAAGCTCTATGCCCAATGCCACCCTCCCTACTTCGGGAATTGTACATCAACGCACAAGTCATCCAGATGTCCTCCCAGGCATACACAATGCCTCAACACTCCAGATTATTCAAATCGGTAACAAATATCTCCCAATCAGACATATCAGTAACATCAAGCTTGCAAAACATGCTTCCAAAAATCTGAGAGATTTACCTGTACAAACACAACACCAATCAGTAACAACCTTTCAAATATACATAAGCAAACACAAACCTTCGGGGTCTTTCGACATCTTGATGCTACCTTGATTGACTCAATTAATCACAGTAGGACTTAGAGGCCTTCCAAATAAGTTTAACAAAAGATTTCTTAAGCATACAACTTTCTTCACATGCAACAACATATTCTACAACATGTTCCATCTTTCCTTCTTTCAGCAGCACCTCAAAATGCATTCTCCAATTTCTTTTTTAAGGTATCCATCATGACTATAATATGCCCTCCCTCTCAACTTGGGAGATATACCCTTTCTTTTATCCAGACTCCCTTTTAACTTAGGGAGATCAACAACTTTCTATGACATCAGAGGATCTTTCATGGCTTCAATCATTCTTATTAGATTCATCTTGATTCTTATAACTTCCTTCATCATGCTTATCAGTAAAATAAACTTTACTTATGAATATCTTCAACATATTGAAGATTATGTACCTGCACAACTAAAATAGCAAGTACAACAAATTACAAAGCATGAAGTTAAATATATCAGAATCATACATTAGACTTTAGATATCAAATACCTAAACTTAGGTTCATAATCAGCAATAGACATACTTTTAAACTTTAACTTCTTGCTCGGTTTGGTTATAACCCCTAGATTACATCAGTAACTCAATCAAGATATCAGTCTCATTATATCTAGGGCCTCAATATTACTTTTAGAGATATGACAAACTCTACTATGATATATTGCAAACCCTAGAAGCAATTCAAACAAGTAAAATTCTATAATGCATCTAACAATTTTCAGAATTTATATGTTAGACTTCTACGAAGATTTAATGCAAATCTTAGATTCCGTCTTTGAGACACTAAGCCATAGATATTAATAATCAAAACCATTCATAACATAATCTAAGGTTTCAGCAATATGACCAACTTTTTGTAAACACTTGACCTTATGATTACATTTTGAAACAACAACACCATATCCTAGAATATCAAACTTCTACTAGGACTTTGTTACAAACCCTGGAATTTACACACTATGAGCATCAACAATTAGGTTAGCGCATATACATACTTATGATTTCATAATCATGCACAAGCATATCAATATCCATTAGGTAAGCGCAAGAAAAATATCAATACATTTAAAGTTAGACATATAACAATCTTGATTAGGCTAGGGTTTTTATCAAATGTACAAACATACACCTAGGGTTTCATTCCTAAGGGCTTACTCTAGATATTATAAATTTTTGCTCATAAACCTTAATTTACCAATGCCTCAAGGTCTAGGAATTCAATACATAGGCATTATCATCCAATCCTAAAGGAATAACGTTTCCATAACAATACTAAAACTCCAAACATGATATTACCATAAAAAAACCCCAAACATCAAAAGAATAGTATTTTCTAGATTTCATCAGTAACCCTAAGTAGACTAGGGTTTTTCACATTGACATACCCTTAGATTAGGGTTTTACAGAGAACCTTTTAGGGTTCTACAACATGATTTTAATGAGGGTAGATTCAATCTAATGATTAATCACCCAAATAAGAATCTTTATGATTCAAAGCTCCTAGATATAACAATTGTTTGTAATGTAAAGCAGATTTATTAGAATGAATGAATATATTGTTATCATGAAGAGAACAAAGCGTATGGTCTAAGACATACCTTTGAGTTGTTTTCTAGACTAACCTTATAGACATCAATTCCAATAGAACTTCTATCTGCTTTGTCTTGTGAGGTCTTCTCCATAGGCCTTGAGCATTTAGCAAGTCTTTACTAAACAAGAAAAATATGAAAATAAATGTTATTAGCATCTAGTACAAACTCATCTAGATAAGAGAAGGAAACCAAATATAAAAGGATAATACAAGGAATAATATATGTATCTATGAAAAATGGTGAGGGAACCTTCTCAATCCAATCTCGAGGTATACCTATAACTTTATCAAAACAATTCAAAAAAAAATTCTAAAGCATGTTAAACCTACAAGTACTAGAAATCAAAGCATAAAGGAAAATAATTCAAAACTTTAGAGTAGAGGACTTAATAGTGTAAGTCCTTTATTTCCGATTCTTTGGTCTTGTTCTTCTTTGGAGATCCTTCTTCAGCAACATTTGTTTGAGACCTGTTTCTCTTTTTATTCCTAGGATTATCAGGACAATCACTTCCATAGTCACCCATCTGGTGACAATTGTAGCCTTTAATCTTGGATAGGTCTATCTTATTTCTTGGCCCTTTGGACTTCTTGAAGGTTCCTTTATTCTTGTGATGTGCAGAATATGCATTTGAAATTTTCTCCTCTTCATTCTCTTTGTTTCTAACTAATGAAATTATGACTTCTTCTTGACTACATGCATTCCATAATTGTTTGAATATAGGAGTATCCTTCCAACTATTGATCCCTTATGCAAAGGCACTCCAAGATGTTGGTAATCCTAGAAGAGTTGTGATTACAAGATTTTTTTCAGGTACTATCTCATTTATTGCCTGAATATCATCTCTAATTCTAGTTATCCTTACAAAGAAGGATACAACAGTGTCATCTTCATTGTCCTTAGTTCATTCTTAAGACTTGCAATATGACCAAGATTCTTGATTGTAAACAATTTGGATAAGGCATCATACATATCTTGAGTGGAATATATGTTGGATATATATGGGATGAGGTTATCCTTTATTCCATCCACCATTAGGGTCATGGCCAATATTTTTGTTTCTCTGAACTTTTCCTTTTCTGCAACACTTGATTCATTTGTGGGCTTCTTTACTTTTCCTTCGACTATATCTAAGACTTTATTCTTCTCGAGGATGAAATCTATCTTCTTTTTCCATGCCTTGTAGTTGGAGGCTCCTTCTAGTTTGTTGTCTCCCTTCAATGATGTTAATTTTAGGTATTTTCTATGCTAGAGAAATTTATTTAAATTTTCATAGTTAGCAATCACATCAGCATTAAGATAAACTGCAGATAGAACATAAATATAAATCACAGAAGACAAGCCAAGAGAAGAGGACACAAGATGTGGCGCTAGCCAGGGACAAACCCCACAATGTGGGGAAACCCTTGATCAATTCTTCCTTTATGTTCTTCAAAGCTCAGCAGAGAGAAATAGTACATTTATAATAGAAGTCAACACTTTGACTTTTGATATCTGCAGAGATCAGTTGAAGACATATGCTTCAACTGATTCTCTAAGGTGACTCCTTCACCTATCATAGTGTTGCCTCTCATCCATTTGCTACACATAACCATGTGACACCATGCTGTATTTTCACAGTGTTGAACCTAGATGATTGAGCATCTCTCGTCTACTCTCATCATTATGTTGCCCAATCTATCATCATGCTACCTCATACATCAGCATGTAGTCTCATTGCCAATCATGTTGCCCTTTACATCATCATGATCATGCTCGTCCTTTACATCATCATGCATACTCGTCCTTTACATCATCATGCAGTTCCATGCTCGTATACATATATATGATGAGATAATTTGTGAGATCATGATCTTAGACACTAATCCTGGCCAAGGCTGACTCTTCTTGACTTGGTGATCATTGCTTATTTCACCATGCTGAGGCTGTTATGATCCTTATCATCTTGACTGCCTCAGAGATACTTATTCATGAGAAGCTCTTGATCAACATTGAAACCTGCTTCATCATTGTGATTATGTTGAGACAGTGACATATACATATGTGGCACTGAGATGACACCCAATGTAATTTTCATTGTGAAATTTGAGTTACTGTTGTTTATTACATCGAAATTTCCACAGGGATACCACCGATATCTATATGCATAGATTGCGGCTACAGCAATTCCTTCCTGCAACCTAATTGCCCTTATCACTGCGTCTACCCTCTCCTTGACCACAGCTTCCTATGTCTTGACTGCGACTTGACTGTGGCTTCTTCACTCACTGCGGCTTCTGCGGCTACTTCGATTATAAGTGAGTTTTGTCATACCTGTATAGTGTATACTTAAACCTGTATAGCGTATACTCAAACTTCACGTGGAATGGCAGAGAGGAATGCGAGGTTCAAATGCGTGAACAGGTCTTGTTGACTTGACCCATTGAGTGCGTTTAGATCTTCACAAGCCTGTGGCTCCTCTTCCATACTAGACTACGGTTATGATAGCAGCGCCTTCATTGACTACGTGGGATTTTGACGGTGGTTTCATCATTACCCTTACTGTGGCTTTATTACTATGACGATCATTATAGTGGACAGAGTTCCAACATTCATCCAGTAGCTTTTTTTTATTTCAGAAGCATCCGAGATCCTCATCATTGCAAAGATATCTGAATTGTATACGTATGAATGTCCCAATGACTGCGCATAGGGTATCCATGAATAGCGCATAAGGTCCAGCGTATAATGTCTTTGTTTGCATCCTCATAAGCCTGCAAATAGATCTTCATGACCTGCATTGGATGAGGGCATCACATGACTGTAATTTAGGGCTAGTTTAATACCTTTTCCTCCACTACATTTAATACCTTCTCCTTCAAGACTTGTAGGCCAGCGTATTACTCTTGGTGTCTCTCTCCTACTCCAAAAACCCAAGATGTCGAGAGGAGGAGATGACCTCAAGGATATATCCCTCAAATGACTTCAAGTCCTCACCAATTTATACTAAAAACGTAGATGATGAATAGGCATGTCTATTAGGCTTCTGAGCCTACTCAAGTTGCAGGTCGGCTTGATAATAATTCCATAATCAAAATAAATTCATATATCCATAAATACTTATCGGAATTGGATGATATTTAGATCAATCCTACACCTCTCCATGAGAGGGATCCAATAAAAATATCAGTTGTCATAGATAAGCTAACCCACATGGAGTTTGGCCCTAGTTTCCAATTTTAACACTCCCTTTCAACTAGGGAGAACTCCATCTGTTGATCCATATGTCTGACTGTACTATCTCTACCATCAGTGCCCTGCACTGCTCTACTCAGCTATGCTCTGCTCAGCCTTGCTCAGCTCTGTTGGCTCTGCTTTGCTCTGTTAGCTCTGCTCTGCTCTGCTCATCTCTACTCTGCTTTGCTCAGCTCTATTGGCTCTACTAGCTTTGCGTAGCTCTATTGGCTCTGGTCTGCTCTACTAGCTTTGTTGGCTCTACTCAACTCTGCTCAACTCTGTTGGCTCTACTCTGCTTTGCTTAGATCTTCTCTACTCTGCTGAAATATGAAGAAGAATAATTGATCAAGAATGTCTTATACCATTCTCGACTGACCCGAAGTCCGTCTCAGAGTGCGTACCACTGGTCCCAGACCAGTCTCAACCAACCCAAAGTCAGCGTCATAGTATGTACCACTCTCGCTGGTCCCGAACCAGTCCTACACTGACCCAAAGTCAGTCTCAGAGTATGTACCACTGGTCCCAGACCAGTCTCAACCGACCCGAAGTTAGCATCATAGTAGGTACAACTCCTACCACTGGTCCCATACTAGTATCATTGATCCCAGATCAATGAAGGTCATCCTAGTGTAGGGAGTACAATAGATACAGCGATGCGTCCATCGCTACTACTATGGTCCCTATCTTCATTTCCCTGCTCATTGATCAGATGAGAGGTACTTCCCATGAGTCCCTGACTACATGGGTAGGATGCCTTGACAGGAGAACTTAATCAATCCCATCCTCACAGAAGAACTAATCATCCTGCTACAATTTTTCATGGATAACACATCATCCAGACCTCACAGGAGAACTAATCATCCTGCTACACAGGAGAGTGAATCATCTTGTCCCACAAGAGAGTGAATCATATTGTCCCACAAGAGAGCAAATCATCTTGCTCTAGTGCGCACCACCAAGGGAGGGTGAGTCACCCTGTGGTCGTATGTTGTTCCAGTAAGAATCGTAAGCCCCTAGAGCTCCCAGAGCTCAATGTATGCAACATGCAGGACCCTTTTACAAGGGTCGCTCAACGACTCCAAGTCGTATGGGAAAATCACAGATTTGATCTTTCCCCGGGGCTTTGTCAAAATGTCAGTGACCTATACATCAGTCTCAATACGATGGAGCCTCCTTGCTCATTGACTTACCATATCCCAGATAAGGCAGCATTTGATGTTTATCTACTGGAGAAATCATCAAAGATGGGATTCTTCTATAATCGAATCCCACCTCTGGTTGTCACAGAGAATCACAGTGGTATTCATCATGTGCACAAACAGCTCACTGAAGAGCTTCCATAACCAGACTGCCTCTCATGTAGCCATGCTAGCAGCAATATACTCTGCCTCGGCGGTGCTCAAATCCACCGACTTCTGCTTCCTTCTCAACCAGGATATCGAAGCAGATCCCAAGGAGAACCACCACTGATAAGTTCTCTAGTGATCCTCCACACTACCTGCCCACTCAACATTTGAAATATTTCAGGTGGTGTCTCTCAATCCATGAGAAATTGTGCCCTGAAGATATCTCAGAAGATTCTAGGCACCAATCTAGTGAAGATCAACCAAATATGAGCTCACCATACTAACTTCAAAACATATGTCCGAACGGAGGTTCACCAAGAAAATCATACGCGAATGAGTTTATGAAACTTAGAGGCATTTCCCAAATCTGGTCCGACATTACTAACAAATAACTTCTAAAAGTTAAGATCCTTGAGATATTCATAGGCTTGCAGTTTATCTTTCCACATTTGGAATCCAACTCCCTCTGTCTCCTACAAATGAGAGGGTCTACACCTGTTAGACATAGGTGTTGATATGAGAGGTCTATCATCGACAACCTTCGAGAAATGGTTTGGATCGGTTTCACTCCTAGTGAATCTCAGCTACATCAAACAGCTATCAATCCTCTCATACTACGCCCGAGGTGTTTTGCTTGAAGCCATAGAGGGCTTTCTTCCACCTATATACATGAGATTCCCGATCATGAATCTCAAACTCCTCGGGTTGTTCCAAACCTGTGGACCTGCTAGATGAGGGGAATGGTCCCCTTGTAACATTTTCCTTCGGTACATTTCAGACATGTACCTTCATGCTCTTTTTGAATTCAGGCATCCATGTCACCATCTGACTCACAGACCTCCGATGCTATGTTAATGGACATGGTCCCCAGTGGATTTCCTGCAACTTGATGGAACCCTGAACTCAAAAACATCTTTGAAAAATCTACGTACCTTTCCATCGATGAGTGCCACCCTGAAACCTTTGACTTCCATTTCCGAGATGGACACCAGGTTCTTCTTACGATTAGGTACATAAAAGAGATTTTGTAAATGAATCAAGTTACCCTTAGTCAATTTAGGGGTAACATTCCCTACACCCTTTCTGGGATAGGTGGTATTGGCTCCAAGTATAATCCCATGATTATCTATCCGATGAAGTGTCGGGGGTTCCTTGCTTTCTTTGAAGAGTCGACCATTTCTCCTTGATGAACTGTATTACCTGTCATTCCCTTGACCTTGGAATTATTTGTTTATCTTTATCAAGAGAAGTGTCTATGCCATTCAGACACTCCTTTACATAATGGTTGAACTTATTGCAACCAAGGCATCCGCCTTTCCTTCCACCCTTAGATCTGAACTTCCCAATGAAGTGATCTTTAGATAGGCCATTAGAAACTTCTGTTGTACCATTCTAATAATATTCTTTGCTTCGACTTCACCCCGGGTGAATTATGAGGAACCCATTGATCCTTTTATCTTGTCCCAACTGTCTTTGGTGATTGCTCTTTCACTCTTGTTTGGGCATTGTCTTCACCTCAGCTCTGATACCATGTTAATTTTAGGTATGTTCTATGCTAGAGCAATTTATTTAAAATTTCACAGTTATCAATCACATCAGCATTATGATAAACTGCAGATAGAACATAATATAAATCGCAGAAGACAAGCCAAGACAAGAGGATACAAGATGTGGCACTAGCTAGGGACAAACCCCACAATGTGGGGAAACCCTTGATCAATTCTTCCTTTATGTTCTTCAAAGTTCAGCAGAGAGAGATAGTACATTTACAATAGAAGTCAACACTTTGACTTTTGATATCTGCAGAGATCAATTGAAGGCATATGCTTCAACTGATTCTCTAAGGTGACTCCTTCACCTATCATAGTGTTTGCTCTCATCCATTTGCTGTACATAACCATGTGACACCATGATGTATTGTCACAGAGTTGAACCTAGATGATTGAGAACCTCTCATCTGCTCTCATCATCATGTTTCCCCATCTATCATCATGTTGCCTCATACATCAGCATGTAGTCTCATTGCCAATCATGTTGCCCTTTACATCATCATGATCATGCTCATCCTTTACATCATCATGCATACTCATCCTTTACATCATCATGCAGTTCCATGCTCATATACATATATCTGATGAGATCATTTGTGAGATCATGATCTTAGACACTAATCCTAGCCAAGGCTGACTCTTCTTGACTTGGTGATCATTGCTTCTTTCATCATGTTGAGGTTGTTATGATCCTTATCATCTTGACTACCTCAGAGATACTTATTCATGAGAAGCTCTTGATCAACATTGAAACCTGCTTCATCATTATGATTATGTCGAGGCAGTGACATATACATATGTGAGATTGAGATGACACCCAACGTAATTTTCATTATGAAATCTGAATTACTGTTGTTTATTACATCTAAATTGCCACAGGGATACCACCGAGATCTATATGCATAGATTGCGACTACAACAATTCCTTCCTGCAACCTTATTACCCTTATCACTGCATCTACCCTCTCCTTGATCACGACTTCCTATGTCTTGATTATGACTTGCTTGCGGCTTCTTCATTCATTGCGGCTTCTGCGGCTACTTCAGTTATAAGTGAGTTTTGTCATACCTGTATAGCATATACTTAAACCTATATAGCGTATACTCAAACTTCACGTGAAATGGTAGAAAGGAATACGAGGTTCAAATGCGTGAACAGGCCTTGTTGACTTGACCCATTGAGTGCGTTTAGATCTTCACAAGCCTGCAGTTTCTCTTCCATACTGGACTGCAGTTATGACAGCAGTTCTTCATTGATTGCGTGGGATTTTGACAGTGGTTTTGTCATTACCCTTACTGCGACTTTATTACTATGACGATCATTATAGTGGACAAAGTTCCAACATTCATCCTATAGGTTCTTTTTATTTCAGAGGCATCCGAGATCCTCATCACTACAAAGATGTTTGAATTGTATACGTATGAATGTCTCCATGATTGCGCATAGGGTGTCCATGAACAACGCATAAATTCCAACGTATAATGTCTATGTTTGCATCCTCATAAGCATGCAGATAGATCTTCATGACCTACGTTGGATTAGGGCATCACATGATTGTAATTTAGGGTTGTGTTTAATACCTTTTCCTCCACTGTGTTTAATACCTTCTCCTCCAAGACTTGTAGGCCAGCGTATTACTCTTGGTGTCTCTCTCCTACTCCAAAAACCCAAGACGTGGAGAGGAGGAGATCACCTCAAGGATATATCCCTCAAATGACTTCAAGTCCTCACCAATTTATACTAAAAACATAGATGATGAATAGACACGTCTATTGGGTTTCTAATCCTACTCAAGTTGCAGGTCGGCTTGATAATAATTCCATAATCAAAATAAATTCATATCTCCATAAATACTTATCGGAATCGGATGATCTTTATATCAATCCTACACCTCTCGACTGTAAAAATTTCTCATTTCCCACCCCGGTTTTCAGTTTCACCTTATTTCTCCAAAATAGTTAAATGCCCTTTCCCATATCCATACATTCAACAACTGGAAAATAAATTTTGCTGAAAACACAAATTCTGGAAATATTACAAAATGTTGGAAAATGTAGAAATAAATATCAGCACATACAAACAGCCATTCAACACATTTAAACACAGTGATTTTTGGTCAAGGTGACCCTGGAAAAACCCCCTACAACTCTTGGGGAAAACCAATTCGAAAGCTCCTTCTTATTTCTGGAAAATGCTTTTTACAGTGAGAGAAATATTCAGCAAAAAATCAGCAAGCAAACTTTTACAACTTATCTCGTTTTCATGCCTCACAGCCAACTTGAAAAACTTGCAAACAACAAAACAGAACAACAATAAATGTTGTACGGCCTCCTCGATTTTTGTGCCCAAATCAGCCTTAAATGCTGCTGTACGGACTGCCTAGAAAAGTGTGCAAGCTGCCATAAATGTTGTTGTACGATTTTCCTCGATTTCTGTGCAGAAAAACAGCAGTATAGATGTATAGATTTTTGCCTAGAAATGTGTGCCAAGGTACAACTACTTGTTGTACTGGTTTCTGCTCCTCGATTTCTGTGCACTTGATGTACGGCCTCCTTGGAATCTGAACCAAAATTGTTGTACGGCCTTTCTAGAAAATCATGCCCAATATCCGCCTTTCACTGTGTGCTAACTCAGTTGTACGGACTTGCTGAAATGCTACCTTGGAATGTGTGCCAAGCTACTGCCTCCTTCTCCTCACTGTCCAGAAATCACCCTTGCTCTCTTGCTCTCCTCTCAATCTGCTCATGAAAGAATAAATGACATTTTCCTCCTTTCCCTCCTTTAATCTAACCCTAAGTGACTTTTGGGGAATCCCTATATCCAATGGCTAAAATAGATTGAGATCTAGGGCTGAGATTAAATGCTCATTTAAATCTCACTTTCCATTTTTTAATTCACCCCACTTTAATAAAGACCCACTTAGTCATTTATGTCCAAAGTCACTTTTCCTTTATAATTTTACATTGACTTTATTAAAGTCACTTTAAAATTAGACTTTAGTAACTTTATCACTTAAAGTCACTTTTAAATTAGATTTGACTTTATACAAAATTATAAAGTCATTTTAGGAGAAAAATTAAATTCTTTTGGACACTTTTCCCTAGGCCAAAGATCAAAGCCTTAGGGAACCACTTGTCCTCCGATACCAAATTTCAGCACTCCCTCATACCAAGGAAGGTGTTCCTCACCACACCCATCTTGTCTCTGAAGTAGACATGCTTGCCCCATGGTAAGCCTTTGGTAAGAATATCTGCAACCTGCTCATCAGTGGGAATATACTCAAGCTTCACAGCTCCCTTCTGAACATAGTCTCTGATGAAATGATATTTGATCCCGATATGCTTTGACTTGTCATGAAATACTGGATTCTCTGTGAGTTTAATGCAACTCTGATTATCACAGTAAATCACTGAAGGTCTCAACGGGTGACCAAATAAGCCAAACAACATCTTGCGAAGCCAGATGGCCTCACAACTAGCTAGGCTGGCTGCCATATACTCTGCTTCCGCTGAACTCAATGCTACTGACTACTACTTCCGGCCGAACCATGAAACTACTGCCGAACCCAACCCAAAACAACACCCTGAAGTGCTCTTCCTATCAGAAGCACAACCTGCCCAATCAGAATCAGTATAACCTGCCAATCTCACTCCATCCCCCTACCTATAGTCCAGACCATAATCCACTGTCCTCTGCAAGTACTG
Source organism: Pinus taeda (assembly GCA_000404065.3). Taxonomy (NCBI): domain Eukaryota; kingdom Viridiplantae; phylum Streptophyta; class Pinopsida; order Pinales; family Pinaceae; genus Pinus; species Pinus taeda. The sequence goes on from APFE030831477.1 coordinate 66,462, forward strand.
CAAAATGTGTTTTGCAGCCACCCAGTGAACCTTCCTAGGCTCACATATAAACTGACTCATCGTGTTGACTACAAAACAAATATATGGTCTAGTGTTGACCAAATACATCAAGGAACCAATCAAATGCCTGTACAATGTGGGATCCACTAACTTAGAATCCGAAGCATGAAGATTCTTCTAGTTGGTGATCATCGGTGTCGACATGGGTTTACAATCCTCCATGTGGAATCTGCCAAGGATGTCCACAATATACTTCCCCTGCCCCAGGAAGAAATGCCCCTCCTCTTGCCACACCTCCAAACCCAAAAAGTAATGCATCAAGCTGATGTCCTTCATCTCAAACTCTGTCGCAAGATCTCTCTTGCAGTGCTCTATGAGTCTCTCTGCACTTGTAATGACCAAGTCATCCACATACAGCACCAGAATGAGAGGCTCCTCACCTGTCACAATATAGTAAAGGTTCGGATCTGCCTCACTCTTTGGGAAACCCATCCCCTGCAAGTATGTATCTATCCTGGAGTACCAAGCTCTGGGAGCTTGCTTCAGGCCATAAAGGGCCTTCTTCAGTTTGCACACATGGGACTCCCATGCACCTCAAAGCCCTGCGGCTGCTCAATGTACATCTCCTCCTGTATGAAGCCATTGAGAAATGCATTCATCACATCCATCTGGTGGATCTTCCAACCCATCTCTGCTATTATCGATATAATGGAGCGGATCGAAGTATATCGAGCCACGAAAGCGAAGGTCTCCTCATAATCAACTCCCTCTACCTGGGAGAACCCTCTAGCCACAAACCTCGCTTTGAATTTCTCAATGCTGCAATATGCAGCATGATTTACCTTGTAAACCCATCTAGAAGTAACCACGGATTTGCCCTCAGGCCTCGGCACCACCTCCCAAACATCATTCTTCATGATAGAAGAATACTCCTCCTGCATGGCCTCTCTCCAGGCCTGTTGGCTAGCTGCCTCCTCATAGCTAGAAGGCTCAGAGTCAAGGATGCTGGTAGCCATTGACATATAGCTACAAAACCTCTCAGGTGGTCTACTCTCTCTGACCGGCCTCTTAGGCTCAGCAACAGATGTGGCATCTCTCAAGGTGTCCTGAAGCCACTTGGGCTTCATCTTCCCTGAGCATACTTCTCCCATTGGAGAATGAAACTCCTCCTCATCATCATCATCAGGAGCCTAAACTCCTGACTGTCTGTCTTTTGTCCTCCTGCCTGCACCTAAACCTGTAGAAGCTGAGGTATCGTGTGAATTGTCTATTAGTGGACTCCCTAGTGAACTGCTCTGTGGACTGCTCTGCATGCTTCCCGGAGCACCACCCTTCTGGCTCGACGAGCCACTACTCACTAATGGACCTGGCATCGTCATAGATGTACCTCCCGATCCTCCTGATCCCTGGCCACTAGATCCCTACAACTGACTCAACTGCTGATGAGGGTCTCGCTGATCCAGATACTCTAACTCCCGTGACCTGCTAAAGGCCCTGTCCTCCTCGAACTTCACATCCCGCTTGACAACAACTTTCCTTTGTGCAGGAATATAAATCCGAAAGGCCTTTGAGGTCTCACTGTAGCCCACAAAGATACCCTTCTCTGCGGTGGGCTCTAGTTTGGTCCTCTTCTCCTTGGGTATGTAGGAGTATGTAATGCACCCAAAGATACGAAGATGACCAATATCAGGGTTTTTCCCAGAAAAAGCCTCCTTCGGAGTCATGTGCGCCAAGGCACGATGTGGACTCCTGTTCTGCAAATAAACAGTTATGTTGCAGGCCTCTGCCATCAAGAAAAATGGCAACCCCTGATCATGTAACATGGCTTTGGCAACCCCTACGATGGATCTGTTCTTCCTCTCCGCAACTCCGTTCTGTTGGGGGTTGTAAGGAATAGTGAACTCCCTCCTAATGCCTGCCTCCGCACAATAGTCAACAAACTCTCCAAGGGTGTACTCTCCCCCATTGTCCGACCTCAAGGACTTGATCTTCCGACTTGTCTGTGTCTCCACAAGAGCTCTAAACTCCTGAGACCGCTTGAAGACCTCACTCTTGGTCTTCAAGAAATAAATCTAGGTCCTCTTGGAGTGATCATCAATGAATAAAACATAGTACTCATATCCACTCAAGGAAACATGAGACATCTGACCGCGCACATCGGAATGAATCAAATCAAGTATCCCAGTCGCTCTATTGTCACTGCTGGGGAAAGGGGATTTGGCAAATTTGCCCATCACACATCCTCTGCAAGTATCAAAGTGATCAGTACTGATATCTGGCACACCTGTAGTGATCTCCCGCAAGGTCCTCAAGGCTCCATGATACATATGCCCCATCCTGCGGTGCCAAATCTCACACAACTCATAACTGCTAGCTTTGCTGTCGGTACTACTGCTCAATGCTAAAAGGGGTTGGAATGCAAACTTGTACACCTTTGCATGGCGTACACCTATCACTCTAGCTGAATCAGCTGGAGTGCCCCTGGGATACATCAACACCTGTCCTCCCCTGAACAGTACCTCATATCC